>NJDD01007565.1:63088-74082 GCA_002245505.1 Calephelis nemesis | reverse complement strand
CATTCAGTTTGTATGGGAAAAATTAAAATGTTGTTTTTCCCAGTTTCCTCACAATTGAACAGAATGAAAAGTATCCTATGTCCTTCTCCCGGTTCTAAGCTACCTCCCTATCAATTTGCAGCCTAATCGGTTCAGCCGTTCTTGAGTTATAAACAGTGTAACTAACACCACTTTCTTTTATATATATATATATAGATATGCTATGTACCTTTTTCATTTGACTATAAACATAGGCATATAATTATTACACACATAAAACTACCATTAATCAATTATGGTATATACTTTAATAATTACATACTATACTGCGCCTATCAAGAACGATATAAAATATATCAGTATAATATTAACTGCAAAACTCTGTTCTATTCGAGCGTAACATAATAAATAATAACAATATACTAACAAGCTTCCGTAGTCAGAAGAAATAACAATCTTGACTCGCCTTTAATGTAGGCACAGATCTTTAGAAAAGTATTTCATATTCTTCCTTAGCGTCGGATAACACTTTTAGCAATATAATGAAGTAGTTTTTTATTTACTATATTCAATAAATAAATATTGAAAATATACACTTTTATTGAAATCTAGATAACGTTGTTAGTAAAATTGATTGAAGTCAGTTACTTTATTGGAAAACTTCATAAGTATTAATTGACGTATAAAAATGAGAAATAAAAAAAATTGTTATCCAAATACTTTGTGGTCGTCACATGTCTCTCACAATGGTAAGAAACAATCTTGGTCTTTAGACACCATAAATATTACAGGTGCGTCGCTGTTTTGAAGCCGGGATGGAAGACAAGTCGAACGGCCGCCACACTCTCCAAACCTAAACTTAATAGAGTCATAATGGCAGCAAAAATAAGTAAGGCGGTAGATTCCTACCCGGGCAACGTTGCTGCATAGCAATCTACCACCATTGGCTTTGTTAATTATAACCTATATTTTATTCAGTCCTCGCCTCGCATAGGACATTAAACATTGAAAATAGCTAAAATACACCATTTGAACCGTTTGAACATTTGTTACCATTTTAATTTTTAACCGTGGGCACTGCGAAACTTAGCCTGTTTGCCAATTTCTCAATACTAGTGGTCGCCCGTTGGTCGAAATTTAAAAATATTAAATTTTAATATCCTGTTGATAAGAACGCCATCTTCATTTTTCAAGACCAACTACTTTGTTTCCAAACTGCATGGCGCGCCATCTGTGATATTTTATTGTTATCATCAATATATTAATTGTTTGTATGCGTCAAATGCATAGTAGTGTGGGTAATATTTTATTTATTGATTTAATTTTTTTATAAGCATTATTATTGAAAAATATTAGCGTTCTGCACTATACCACATAAACTATGAGTGTGCCAAATTTTATGCTTCTCCGTCAGCGCAATTTTCGTAAAAAGGGGTCCAAAGGTTTTGCTTTACTTATTAATATATAGATTTCAAACCCGACACAGCAGACTTTACTAGTAATAATAATACTCATAATTGCTACTACATTTTTTAAATAATAAATTGGATAATCTGTTTTTAACTAAACTATGTAACAAAAAAACAAATACTTTATTAAAAATTTGCACACCACAATGTGGTTGAACATATTGAAACGAAAAAATATTTTGTAACAACTTCTTCATATTCCACAAAATACATTCAAAGCAATACCCGCGTCCAAAATTGAGTTGAAATTCAATTAACTTCCTAGAAATCAACTGCATAGCTTAAAAGTTACAAAAACATTGAAAACGTTGTAAAATTTCTAAACATTGCCCGAGTAAACTACGTACGGTTGCACCAAGTGCAAAACAATTACGTTGGAAGCTTTCTATTTTTTTTTTTCAGAAAATACCACAAACCTTAACCGTACAGATTTGATGGGAAAAAATCTGATAGTGGATTTAAAGGATTTTATTTTATTTACCTTGCCTCTAAGATGGCAGACCATTAAGTTATGTAAGTTTTTAACAAAAGATATAGTTTTGTGACAAACATTATTAGTAAGGGCTATTCCCAGTAGTAGATTTGATATAGTTATCAAAACTTAATTGCGCCTCGCTCGAAGTTTATTTTATAGTCTGTTCTGTAGTAAAATTTTTGCGTTTTTAATGTGTTTGTTGTTACAGTTTAATATATCAATCAATTATCTATAATGTATATTGTGTCATAAACAAGACATGCATGTGCTATAAAGTAAGAAAATCGTATAATTTTTTCCACTTTTATTTATTTAATATCCAAAGCTTGTATATTTGGCATAACATTCATATTTATTTTGATATTTACATAGTATGAAACACATAACTTTTAATACAAAACAAAAGTTCTACGCAACTATACCCAAGCAAAAGAAACGATGCACGAGTATGAATGAGTATGAGCTAGAGCTTGGTACGCTTCCTCACTTCCCCGAACAAATCTCCGCCGATACTTTGGAGGCGCATTTAAGTTTCGCTTGATATATATGTAAAGAATGTTCACACCTATATCCACAAAGAGGTAGGCAGAGGTACAACCAGGGCACCTACGACTAGCCGAAGGCACGAAGTCCTATAATCCCTATCAACAACCGTGCACATATTCAATCCCGGGCAACGTTATTAAAAACTAACAATTTCAAATTTTTTTTGGTTACCCGACTCAGAGATCGAACCCGGGACTGCAAGAAGTCAAGTCCGATGCCGAACCGCTAGATCGTAGAAGCGATAACTATATGTTCTATTCAAGAAGCATCAAACAAGACCAAATACAAGGGGAAAATGTTGGAAATTTTAGGAGTTCCTATTTCAATCTTCCGGTTCTACAATCAGATTAGACCGATATCAATAATTAAACTTAATAAAACTAGTATTTACAAATCTACCTTTTCATAAACGTACTACTAGTATAAAATACTAGTAATAAATACTTGTATTATGTAGTTATGTACTACGCGAGTGATCAAACATCACACAAATATCGCAGCAGCTATGAAATATGTGCGAAATTTTGTATTAATATTTTACTTCATATTCATAAAAGCTTAAAATTATTTATGCTATTCGTTGAAAATTTTAATGGTGCATCTCGTTATATTTTTATGTCTGATACAAAAGTGGCTGTCAATGGGTTCGTAGATTTAAAATATTAAAAATCCCGAATAACAAAAACGCGACTATAACACGTATTTTTTTAGTTTTATTTATTTTTACCAAACCAAATAACATTTTATTATTCTTGTCCTTATAACATAAATGTGGCAGCATGTTTGTCTGTTTGTCCTTCTTTCGCATCACAACGAAGCAATGATATAGTGTAATTTATGTGTTTTTGTGTTGGGAAGTTGAAGAGTGACATACTTATTTATTGTTTTATTTTTATAATATTGGAAGGCCAAGAAGCAGAAAGAGCAGAGTACCTAGAGATACCAAAGGTAGTGATGGTACGTTGCCAACCTTAAGCCGGGTCATTAGGCCTCGAGCAAATGTAACTTTACCGCTAACTTATCATCCGAACCGGAACACGTTAACAGCAAGTACTGATGTTATGGTGGCAGAAATAGGTAAAGTGTTTATACTCTACCACCTATTTAAAAGTCGCAGTGTTGATAACGGTAAGCCTATGCTCGCCTTTTACGAGTTTCCTGGCACAGGAAGTCAAATGGTCTATTCTGCAAAAGAGCCAGGACGGAGAAAACTTGACTTGGGAAGCTACTTTTTATCCCGATATTTAAACGGCTTCCCACGGGATAGCTTAATTACTTCAATTCGAGGAGGTAACCGCGGGTTACATCCAGCTCTTATTTCTCCACCGATCACCACCGAGGGCCGGGTTCGTTGCCGACAGGACCAGGCATTTATGTGATAAATATAGATGTCTGTATTTCCGAATCTGGGTGTTTATTTAACTTATTCTAGTACATAATTAAAAATATATTTTTGTCAGTACCGTAGTCTACACCCATAACACAAGCATACGTATATAACTGTCGTGTATATAAATGTCGGTATATAAATGGCGCACAAATACCACTTGTATGGTTCAAGTGAATAAAGATTATTCTGATTTACTTTGGGGTTAGAGAAATTAGTGTAATTTGTGCAGGGGTACTTATTTATTTAGCTTTTTATTTTTGACCATTACTTATACGTCCAATCTTCAGTAGGTACTTAAGGTTTTATAAGTCCCAAATATGAAAATTCATCCTCATAAAAATGAAAAATTAGACCTTTGAGAACGGATAATCAAAGACAGTATGCAGTATATATATATGCAGTAATTAATAGAAAGAAAAAAATCGTTTATTTCTCACAGACCACACCTACACAAAAGACCTACGAAGCGTTTTTTTATAATAATAAAATTTACCACCATATCGAAATCAAAACATGATTAAATAAATTCTGCTCGATAGAAGAAAATCGCAAATTTTAACAAAAAACACACTTTTGACATTCTAGACTCTGGAAAGAATAATTATTTAAATAAGTTTCTATTTAACATATATTTACAAAAAATATGTAAAAAAACACTGAAGTAAACATGAGCTAAGTTTTTCCTAACCCGAAAATGTATTTTTTGATATTATATGAAAACATATCATCATTATATTTGCAGGTTGTCTAGAGACACCAAAGATGCTAATGGGGCGTTGCCAACCTGAGGCCGGGATATTAGGTCTCAAGCAAAAATAAATTTACCGGTTACCTCACCCTCCAAACCGGAACACGTCAGGACGTTATGGCGGCAGGAATAGTTAAGGCGGTAGTACCAATCTGGATG
Source organism: Calephelis nemesis (assembly GCA_002245505.1). NCBI lineage: Eukaryota > Metazoa > Arthropoda > Insecta > Lepidoptera > Riodinidae > Calephelis > Calephelis nemesis. Next base: position 69,316 of record NJDD01007565.1, on the reverse strand, counting down.
AAAAAGTAAGTAAATTGCGAAACTCAACCACCTAGACAGATGTCACGGTGTTAGTGACGGTGGGCCTATGCTCGCTTTTTACAAACTGCCTGGCAGGAAAGCAGAAGGCCTATTCTGCAAAGAAGCCCAGACCAAAACGAGGAAAATGTAACAAATAATTTGAAATGCGGAATGTCGAGAAACCTTTGTATATTCAGGTCATCTTACATATCTTTGCACCGAGTCCCCATGCAGGGTAAGCAGAGAACATGGGGTGCCAAGTGACAGAAGTTCACCGATACGGCTAATATCACCAAAACATACCNCCTACTCTCGAAGCAAGCAAATCCTGTTTGAATAAAATTGTAGAAATACAAGCCGTGAATACTTACATCGTTGGAATCGTGGTTGTGCAAGACGCATTGGTCCAAATATGGACAGTGTCCGCCTTCGTATGTTTCCACGTAGTGAGCGTTGAAAGGTACCTCCCACAGACCTGTTTATAGAAATGTCATTTAATGATCCCATTAGCAAATTCATCTAATTAATTTGATATTTTCCATCGTCGGCACTTGGTAAAACTTCCAAATATTCATATTTTTAAAAAAAGAAAAACACTTGTACTGTTTTACTTATCACTTATAATTTATTACTTTGTAATTAATAGCCTACCGGTTTCGCTTATACAGCATCATCAGGGCTAAAACTTAAACGTAACTTTGAGTTTAAGTTATTTCTTTAAAAATATGAATCATCTAATTAAAACAACATGCAATGAAAAGGGAAATTTTGAGGAATCAGGAAAATGAGGACAGTTTTTTTATAATTTTTTGGATTTCTTGAATATTTGAACAAAATTTCCAAATTAATTGTTTTCCAAAAAGAGTAGGTTCTCTATATCCTGTATATTTGTTACGCTGTTGCTCAGCCTTTAACGAACCGATGATTCTGTTCAAAATGAAAACTTCTTTAGCAACGTTGCGCACTTTTTTTTGGAATGGGAAAAAACTTCTAAACATCAGGACACGTGACCCGATCGAAAATTCATAAGACGTATGGAGAGTAAACAGCGGGCGCGGCGTAGGAGTGGAAGTATCCCCCCTTTCTTTCTACGGCGCGGCAAAAATGTATGCCTGCGCCTGTTGTTTCGTTTAGACGGCGCAGGGCCCTTGCGCGAATGTTCGTATTGTCATGTTTGTGTACGACAGCGCAATAAATGAATATTGTATTCTTCCACATAAATGATAGTACTTTCATGCTGATAATTAAAGCAATTCGTACAAAATTATTCTGTAACCATTCCAAAATATCAAAAGTGTACAACGTTAATATTTAAGTTTTCACTTTTGCCGGAACTCCTGGAGTGCAAACCTGTCGTTTTTGTTAGTTATTTAAAGAAAATCTGAGATGGCTACATATCAATTTCATGATCCGACTAGTGGTTTTTTGGAAAACTGCTAGTGGGATGTTAAACAAATAATACCTACTCATTATCTATGACATTATAAATGTCTGTCTGACTGTCTGTCTGTTTAACGGCTTAACCGCTAGACCAATTTTAATGAAATCTGATACGCGTATAGCTAAAGATGTGATTCTTACAAAAGCATTTTTTTACATTGACACCAAAAGACTATGTTTGGATGAAGGACATAGCATAGGTCAAGGAAAGTTTGTATGAAAATTGTAACAACTCTACGCTGACGAAGTCGCGGCAAACAGCTTGTCAAGTATAACTAATCACTAAACCACTGGTCGGACCTTGATCAAATTTATATGGACCTACTTCTTATTTATGACCTACCTTACATAGAAATAATCATCAAAATCCATCATCAATTAGGGCAGTAATGGCATAAAAAACATACAAAAAGTCGTTTTTATGAATTAAGAACCTTTTCACCATTTTCGAGACAGAACAAAACGAATAAAAAGAACATGAGCTTCTTTTTTAACTCGTATTTATTAATTAAATTATTGTTATCTGTTAAATTGAAAATTAACAATACGATTGGTATAAGGAAGAAACACATTTTTCATTTCTCTCTGTTCAATAATTAAATGTATAGAGCGTAAATGTTTTGTATGAAAGTAAATAATAAATACATATATATATNATAAATCTAATTTCTCTTTGTATTACCTTGACCCGACATTAAGAGCTCTGAGTTCTCGAGGTCCAAGGTATAATATTATAATCTCCAAGTAAGGTGAAAGGTCAAACCCATTAAATGAAGTGCAAATTACAATTAACCTCCCATTATACATGGCAACTTAATGTCGTAAAATAAGTTAAAACTTACACCGTTAAAACTTAATGTATGTATAAAAGTTTGAATAAAATATACGGGCGAGGTAACCTTTACAGTTTCGTAGGGTTGTCATATGACAGAAAGTTTTAAAATTCAACTACAATAAGCATCTAGATAATATAAAATTATTAAGTAAGGGCTTATTAAGTAAACAGTTTTAGAGATTAATATATTTTATGTGTGTTCGTGTATATTCTATGTTTGTGTAAGCTGTAAGCGCGTGCAATTCGAGCAATTTTAGAGGCGATATATTATTATAAAATATGGTCTGTGGTTTAGAAAATGAAGATGCGGTTAAAAAACCCTTACTAGCGTGCATTTTGTGACCGTGTGAATATAGTGCATTTGTAATAGTATAAATATTTTCATTAAATGTTATTACTGTTCCACGTAATTTTAATCAAAACAAAAGTTGGAACCAAATGTTTATGGTTACAAGGGGTTACTCCGAACGATTCAAGCAGTAACATTTCCATGTTGCTAATACGAAACAATATAAGTGTTCAGTCAAATAAGTAACACTGAAATTCAGTAATGTGATGACGAAAAATGTAATGTTTATTTCAAGGATACCTACAGTGTTGTGCAGTACAAAATTTTCTTCACAACACTATTTTGCCTTTAGATACCAACAAATGTATACTAAAACTAAATGTAAAGTGTGTAGCACACCAAATGATATTAACTTAAAACATTTACTGTAAAACCTTTATGACCCATGACCATGCTATAAAATCATTTCTTATTTTCTTTGTAGCTACGCATCGACACAAAAATACCAATATCAAATTTTAATTATTTTAATTAGCAATGTCATTTCAAGTAGCAAATACCTAGACTTTTACATAGGCGTCTTATCGAGGCTTAGGATGCGATTTGACAACCCTGAGTCAAGCTCTCCCTCGCACATGTCCGTAAGTCTGGATTGAACTTAAAATTTAATTTTACGAGAGCACGTGACTTTACGAGATTGTCACATTGAAGAAGCCGATAGTTTGAGAATGTTTTGAATAAAAATCTCATTATACATTATCAGCGCGACGTAGGGAAACTGCTAATAAACGAGGTTCAAAGTAATTTATTTATTGAAGTTATACTTCTTTTGGCGCGTTAGGAAAAAATGATGAGGGTAAATTTTTACGATGCGCGCGCACACCGTCACGAAAAACCGACATGATGAAGTTAGCTATAGATAACATTTTAGTTTTTCAAAAAAAGGTACCAACAAAGTAAAAGTAAAGACATCTACGTATGTTTGCGTGAGAACTGACAACTGTATTCACAATATTTCTTTATTTCTATGGTTAGTGTCATTTTGTCTACAAATGTAAAATAAGGCAAAAGATAAAATTTTTAAAAGGATTTTTATCTTATTACGCCGAAGAAGTATAACTTCTAACGCGTGTACATAAGTACACACACAATTTTTTGTTTTTATTTTTATGATATTGGAAGGCATACAAGCAGACGGGTTTCCTGATGGTAAGAAATTCACGCAGCCTAGAGACACCAAAGGTTGTAATAGTGCGTTGCACAACGTGAGGCCGGGATATTAGGCCTCAAGCAAAAGTAAGTTTACCAGCTACCTTATCCTTCAAACCAGAACACGTCAACGGCAAGCACTAATGTTATACATGTATCTAACATAAAGTAATATGAAGCATAGTCAAAAAAGTTTTTTACATTCAACAACCACACGGCTCTCCAGATTGTACGAGGCGACCGTAGTTTATAGACTGTAAATGTCACTGACCTGTGCCTGGGAAGTTAGACCTAAAATGCAAGGTCAGTCATTGATATAGGATCCCCATATTAATGAAGGACTATGCTTTAAAAAGATATAACCAACACAAAATTTTTAATTCCAAACATTAATTGTGCCCTAGCACTCAATATAAACGAATGTATTTCATATTTTCCATTGTCGGCGCTTGGTAAAACTTCCAAATATCATATTTTTATACAAAGAAACACTCGTACTCTTTTACGTATTACTTATCAAAATAATAAATTATAAGTGATACGTAAAACAGTACAAGTGTTTCTTTGTTTAAAAATATGAATAAACTAATGTAATTCATGTCATTTGAAAAGTTTATTATTACCTGGAAAAGATTTTGTAGGACATGTGCCAGATTTACACTCGTGAGGTATCTTGTAGTCGAGGGTGTAAGGCCACACAGGAATCGGTAGAGGTGGCACGCCCACTGAACTATCGTAAATGAACCCGAAGTCTTCCAACACCTGGAACACGGAAAGTGGTTTTAAAAATTTACCGACAAGGTGCGAACATGCTAGGTTTGCGAATGGCAGTTCAAGGTAGATAGGATAAACTTATTCTAGATAAACTACATTTTTATTAAAGCAATTTAATTTTTTAAAGCAACATATTGGTTTAATATATTTCTGGAAATTGTTAACAAAACAAACAGAGAATTTGAAAAAACAGACGACAATTCAGAAGTAGTGAGTTTTATATGCAGCATCGTCCTTGAAAATAATCTCAATTTTAAATGTTTTTGAAAAAGCCTAATTATAGAGCTTAATTATTTTGATTTTCAATTATGGATTATATAATTCTAGACTGAAGAAAAACATTTGGATATAAAAAAAGTAAAACCTTTTTCTATTGTGCGTAAACAAACAAACAACGAATATGTAAAAAGTCACGAATGCCCAAAATAAAGGCAATAAAATTCCAAAGCATCCTTATAATATTATCAGTTTTGAGTGTATTTTTGAAAAAAGGGCTTCATTTTATAATATTTTAATAGAGATTGTAGACTATAAAATATACTTTATATGTACATAAATATATGAATCCATAAAATTTTAGTAGGAAGCATAAAACAAAAGCATACTGCCCACACAAATTGGCATGTGGAATAAATAAGTAAAAATCGGGAAGTAAAGTTAAATTGCTCATTGTTTATTCTGGCCCGTAGATTCTGTTTTATCGTTAATTTTGTTTCCATTACCCAGACACCAAGTTAAGTAGTTAAGCTGAGAGTGGGCTCTACAATAGTCTAATACGGTCAGAATAGAATTAGTGCTTTGAATTTAATTCAAAACTATTTTGTTTTGAATACAATTTTGTTAAGATGAATATTTACTTAAGCAGCTATTATTAAGATATTATTGTTATCATTATGTTAATTGGAGTATTTGTTTAATTAATATATATATTGTTACAAAACATTACTATACTAAGTTAAATTTTCTTTCAATCTTAGATGACTCTACCGAAACAAGAAATTGAGATCTATATAGAATAAATACAATAATAATAATAATATAGGTAAAAACATACTATAGAGTCTTGCTGCCTATCATATTTTGGGCCTTTGTATCTTCGAATATTCGTGGCTGCCCTGGTTGTGCTTAGCCAACCTCTTCGGAAATATAGAGTGAAGATACTTTTTTTTATATACGTGGCAAGTTTTGGGCAGGAAACTGGTTGTGCCTCGCCTACCTCTTCGGGAATATTTGACTGAAGATACTTTGTTTAAATTATTGTATAGATGCCTTGGCAATGTACAGAAAATAAAAAAAATGTGGTTGTATATATAATACACTATCGAAAACCAGTAATCAGGAAGATCAGTTGATTAAAAAAATCCATACTTCCATATTTAACATTATAAATAATCTGTCTGTTGCTCTTTAACGGCTAAACTGTTCAACCAATTTTGATGATATTTGATATCCATGCATCTAAACATTAGATTTCAAACATAGGCTAATTTTGTTAATAAAAATCAACCCCCAAAAGACTATAATTTGGTACGAAAGTAAGTATGAAAATCGTACCTACTCTTCGTAGACGAAGGTACGAGCAAACAGCTAATATATTATATAGCTAGCTTGAACATATAAACAAGTGACAATATACCGTCAGTGCCTCCGATTACAGATATATTCTTTTCAAGAGAGTTAG
>NJDD01007565.1:20885-58842 GCA_002245505.1 Calephelis nemesis | reverse complement strand
AATAATGGCAGGGAAAACATCCCGCATGTTTGGGGTTTACAGCAAACAACATTGGAATAGAGAAACTCTTTACTCCAAAGTCATTGAAATTTCGATGCTAATTTCAACCGTACCTACCTACAGCTACAAACAGTATTTCGTGTTTCATCATTTTGTTTGTAAGGTAGTGTTTTTAATTTATTGTTTATAAGCTTATTTTTAAGCGACTGCAATTCGAGTGAATGTTTAATTATTATTTTATTATAAGTTTGTTGCGTAGTTATTTTATTTAAACTTTATTGTACACAAATAAAAATTGTGAGTACAAATGACGATCTTAATGCTAAATGCATCCTCTCCTAATCAACTATATAAGTAACAAATATACAAAAACAGAGAATAGAACTATAAATATATCACAGAGCGTTTTTTTTGTTTTTGAGTTATACTTAATCCTATTAATATTATAAATGCGAAAGTTTGTATGTATGGATGTATGGATGTTTGTTACTCTTTCACGCAAAAACTACAAAGCCGATTACGATGAAATTTGGTATGTAGGTAGCTGAAGACCCAGAATAACATATAGGCTACTTTTTATCCCGGAGTTCCCGCGAGATTGGGACTTACGCGGGTGAAACCGCGGGGCGCAGCTAGTAATCTATATATTACTTAATACGTGATGCCAAAACTTTGGACCCCTTTTTACGGAAATTGCGCGGATGCAGGAGCATAAAATTTGGCACACTTATAGTTTATGTGTAGGAGAAATGCAGAACGCCAATATTTTTAAATAATACTGCTTTTAAAGTACGTTAAATCAATAAATACAAATTACTCACACTACCATGTGTTACATTGATGATAACGATTAAAAACCACAGATGGCGATGGCAGATAGTTGGTCTTGAGAAATGAAGATGGCGTTCTTATCAACAAGATATTCAAATTTATTTTGGTCGAATTTCGAACAACGGGCGACCACTAGTACCCTTAAAACGAACGGTGGGATTTAAAAAAAAATAGTGTAGGGTCATCTCGGAATCATTACTTCTTACAAAAAAAAATGAATATGAATATATTTTAGCGACATGCTAATGAAATAATCGGATTCGGTTTTTGCACTTTTCTTGGACTTGAATTATATAGTTTTGCATTTTATAGGTAAAAGTGCGACATGTGATCACATTCGGCCTTGAATATATGCAAGAATTATCCTAGCTGCGTTGTCAATTTTATGAAGTAGTATAACAAACGTGTATTAGAGTAATTTTCCTTGGGAATCCGTTGAGATAGCCGTCCAATCACAGATGGTTACGAAATTTGGCCAAAATTGATTCAACAGTTTTGCATTTAATCCCTAACAAACATTTTTCGTATTGCAGTCGTAAAATTTTTATATATAAAATATTTTGTAGAACGTAATTCAAAGTACGGAACTTTTATGAAATACCAAACTTGTTATGAAAACTTATTACTAATTTAGCTACACGCTTGTGATCAAAAGCTGGAAAAAAATGCCGCTTTAAAATAATTCTACCCTGAAAAACATTGGAAAAAGTTTATTTATAATTCTATGAGTTTACGGTGAAACTCAAATCTCTGGGAGACCGACCAATTTATTTACATTAAAACTTTAGAAATCCACGAATTTTACGGTGGAATTAAATACTTTTTTTAATAAATACATTAGCTGGCTCGTGGTTTCGCTTGCATATTTGAGTAAAACGTAGGAGTTAGTCTTAATAGAGTACCGTGACACAATATAAAGCAGAAATAATATTTACTAAAAATATTATCTTCTAAGTGAATACCATACTAGCTAAGCCGCTAAACTGTGCATAGTTTTTTTGTGTTTAAAGCGTTTAGAAACCCATTGAAAGATACATAAACAATCTAAAACGGATAGGTCTAACAGTTTATGGGGAATAAGGTGACACACGCTCAGAAAAATCATGTTGAACTATAAAATACATGATGTTAAATTTTTAATTTAATTTCTAATTAATTTTCATATTTTTAAATGAAGAAACACTTGCACTGTTTTACGTATCACTTATCTTTTATTATTTTATAAATAGCCTACCGATTTCGCTTTTTACAGCATCATCAGGGCTAGAACTTAAATTACGAAGAGAGCTAGAACTTAAATCAGTAATTTAAGTTCTAGCCCTGATGATGCTGTAAAAAGCGAAACCGGTAGGCTATTTATAAAATAATAAAATATAAGTGATACGTAAAACAGTACAAGTGTTTCTTCATTTAAAAATATGAATATTTGGAAGTTCTACCAAGCGCCGACGATGGAAAATATCAAACATATCTAATTAATTTAATTAGTTCATTAACTCACAGCCCACAGATTGCGAAACATTCACTTAAGAAAAACAGTAGCTTTCACCCGCATTTTGTCCCACGTATCAAGTAATACAAAAACTTCGTAATTTTTAGTTTTTATGTAATTAATTTGATTTTGTATTTGAATTATCAAATGTACTACTAGCGGCCCGGCCCGGCTTTGCACGGATATAAAATATACATATTAACCTTTCTCTTAAATCACTTTATCTATTAAAAAAACCGCATCAAAATCCGTTGCGTAGTTTTAAAGAATTAAGCATACAAAGGGACACAGGGACACAGGACGACTTTGTTTTATACTACGTGGTGATATTACTGTGGAGTTTTATCTAAATCGGTAACGTTTGCCTGAAAAAGCAGCAAACATTAATCCACTTACCTACACAAACTTTGCATTTATTATATTAAGTAGAGTTCTTTATTGCTACTATTTATTTGCAATCCCTGACTTTTTTAAACGAAGATAGTTTACATTGATCTGCGTATTCTAGTTGTATTTTAATGAAACTCTTCCTATTACTATTACCTTTACTATCTACTTCTTGCAGTCTTTGTCTCGTAATTCTTGTAGAGGTTGCTAATAAAAATAACACTGAACGACATTTTTACAAAATTTTCGTGAAACTGAATTATTCACACGTTTAGATTATCTTTCGTGTAGATTTTTTTTTTAGTTTTTTACTATTTGTGTAGTTTACCTTGAACTGCGTATTCCTGCCAGGCTTCAGGAAAGGCGCCCGAGCACCTACAACTTCTGAGCGTGAGACATTGGCGAACCTCTGCAAGATCTCCCGCATTCCTATCATTTCTCCCGCCCATTCTTCGTAGCCTTTGTCTTGTAATCCTTGCTGTTGGGAAATAGTCCCCGTGGCTATCTGTAAACAACAACTCATTTTATATTTGTATTCATAAACAAACGTCACATCACCATACATATTTAAACAGTTCATCGGATTTGTTGTCCAACTAGTTTATAACTTGTCTAAACGCGAGACAGAGACGTCTTGATTCAATTTTTTTTGTTACACTATTACAGTATTTCTGTAAACGAAGAGCATTGCATATCGCAACAAGCGACACTTGGACCAATCTCTACGCATACTGATTTTGATTCTCGAAAAATTAGACTCACACATATATAAGATGCCGTTATTAATATTCTTACCAGGACATCTACGTAAAGTAATAAAGGAGTTGTCATTTCAGCTTAGATGATATTTTCTAACTTATATAGGGTAAGTGCAACCCTCGACTTCAGGAACGAAAGATTTCTCCACATTGGCTATTTCAAGACTAGAGTAGTATTAAAGAGAAGTAAAGAAGCTATGGCAGTGGAATGATAAAATGGTATACCACCATTGGACAAATTACTATGAAGTGATAAAGTAAACATTGAACAATCATCCCAGGCTCACAAGATCTTTGCGCCAATAAGCGTCTGCTATTTTCCTTTAATGAAAGATATTTTCGTTCTTCCTTAATTGATTTTAATAACACAGGGTTTAGATTTGAAATGACCCTATACTCTAATTACTGAATATTATTTTAGTTAAATCAATAATCGCTCTGCAATAACAAACTAAAATTAAAATGTGCGTCCATTTCAAAGATTTTTTTTTGTTTTTCAATGGAAATTTTATCGGGATTGTATAATATGTAGGCTATGGCCATCTTCAGATTTTACTAGATTTGCACTCTAAACACGCTTCGCATTGGTAGATATTTGTTTTTTTTTAGTAATAAGTATGACATACGTCCAAAATAAGATATATTTATACACGCGTAACGTTAAAAAAACTAAATATATTCACCAAAGTTGTATAAATATTTTTAGTTTTTTTTTAATATTATAAAATACTTGCCAATGGGGTTCTCATGGGAGGAGTTCTCCTACGGTACTTGGTACCAGTCAAAATAATATAAACTGGCCTGTAATCGGTTAACGCGACTTATGGTGTTATTCATTATTTTTTCTGTTGTGTAGCAAGTGTTTTACATATTTTCCAATTTATATGCTTCTTAGTTTAGAAATTACAGCCGTATCAACACTCAGTATAAACTGACCAACTAACTTGAAGTCCGGAATGTTAAACCCGCGTTAACGGGTTAGAAAGGAATTAAAAATTTCGCCACGGGACTTGAATCCTCAGTAGCTCAATTGGTTAGAGCATTCGTCGGCTTGAGACGAAAGGTTACAAGGTCAAATCCTGTCTGGGGCGAATTTTTTCTTTCTTAAAAATTTATAAAACATTTGAATGTACAGGTTCGCGTACCAAGTGATAGATGTTCACCGGGTAGTCTAGTTTATAATAAAATCGTTATGTTAAAATTATACTCACTTCATGGCCATCATGTGCTAGAGCTTGTACCATGGCGTAGTTGCTGAGGAAAAAAATATTGTATTAACTCATAATTAACATAAAAGACTTAAAACTACACCTGACTACAAAAATGTTAATAGTCAACAAAAACTCAAAGAGAGAGACTTCAAAGAGACAGAAAATAATAATTAAATCTGCAATAGTCATATAATCAAACATTTTTTATTAACCCGTGACAAATCCTATCTGTATTGTAACTAGAAACATTTCATCTCGCGCACAAGCGAGTAGCTCTCCTGATAAGAGAGAGTTGTCGTCTACAGATACCATAATTGTTACTGGTGCATCGCTATCATATAGCCAGAATTTCATGCCGTGTCTAAGTCTATCAATTACTTTATCTTCAGGAGGAACACGACAATGGCGACCAGTGAGCACTGACGTTGCAGCAGGGATATTCAAAACTGTCGTACCAATCCAGTCGAATTGCTGACTGCTGCACAGCAATCTACTAACTAGTCACGCATATCTGTACTAATGAAATATTGCAGCAACCTGTATAATTAAATTATCACCAGCAGACAATGGTGTCGTCAAATCCCGGCATTTACAAACATAACAAACATAAAGGAACTTCGTGCACATACCCAGGAGAAGTAGATTAAGGTGCAATCCAAGATTAGTTGAAGTCCAACCCAGGGTTAAGTTGTATTTTTATTAGAAAATCGAAAGAATATATTTTTAATTGCCCAATCAGGGAATTGTACTCTATAACCCATTTATGACTATATGTGTCTCGGGTAGTCGTACCCGTTCGGGTACACCGAACCACGGACCAGTAGATCACAAACGCTAACAAACACATCCCAAAAATAAAAATAATTATCATGTTACCAGAATATTTACAACAATTCACAAGTCGTGGAAATTTAAGCCAATTTGATCTAACTATTCCAATAATACCAAAGATGCTTGGCTTGGTAGATCTGATTAAATTTCAGAAGCGCGAAATCCAATTGAAACTGATTCCTGTCGTTCTTGAAATGTACGGAAGCTGTCTTAATCTTTCCAGGTACTAAGTGTTTGTTACCGAATTATTTACTTAGGTACTAAATATTACTCGCAACTATACCCGCGTAAGCCGTGTCGTAAACGTGGTTATAAATAATTTGCGAAAGCCGTTACCATGAGTTGGTATAGATTACGTTCGGTAAGTTACTTCTCGTAATCTATGACACTTTTAGTCTAAAAATGTGTTTCTCTTAGTTACCAGTAGAGGCGCTGATCAAAGTTTTCACGCAAATAATTTACAAAGACGGTAGCGAGTATAGTAAACTTGACAAGCCGTTAACTCATTTTAAGGGGCCAGTTATACAAATTGAATTTAAATCTAAATTAAGCAAATTATAAGCTTGTGTTATGGATGTTAGTCAATGATTCTAATACATAGAAATAATTAAATATACACTAGAATAAATTTAATAAACATCCATACTCGGAAATGCAGAGATTTAAATCTTCGCACAAATTCCTGCCCCCGTCTGGAATCGAAAGCGAGTTCGATGGAGTTAGACGAGTACGCCTACCCCTCGACCAATAAGGCGGTCAAATAACAATCAAAACATAAAAGTGTTGACCTAACCTCTTTGTTAAGAATCTACGAGTACCTTTAATATAGCTAAGATCTATCTCAATAACATCAGTTTTTAAACAAAATAATCGTCATCAAAATCGCTTTATCCGTTCAGAAGTGGTCACATACAGTCACACATTAAAACACATTCGCTTCTAAGGTATTAGTGTGGAAATATGCATATCCAAATAAAAAAAATCGGGATGTTTTTTTTTAAATAATGGCATGCTTTTTTGTACTGTCGCCTACAACGGACAAAAATGTTTGGAACTATAATAACAAATATAAAGTGTTTATGTGTGTATAGTACGTTTTACTATTTACAAGTGTTTGTAATCGTCCACCTTTTAAGCTATATTGCTGCTATTGCGGGCCTTCAGCATGGAGACCGAATCCAGAAATTCCGTAACGAAAATAACCTAACATCCCCCACTCTTGCCATCTATCGATGAATAGCAGAACTTTTAATGACGTTTTGATCACGCTTGTCTCTTTTGTTCAGCAACTCGCTTCTAGGTGGCATCGGTTGTATTAGCGTTTGTACGCATGTGTATTCCCCCTCTTCGTTCCGCAATCTAGTGATTCATGCCTGCTTATACAATAGCTTTACCGCGGCAGTCTCCGAGTGCCACATGTCTTTTTTATCTAAACATGTATTTTTTTATTAATTTTTACTTAATTTAAAATACTGTCTGCACATTCAGTTGTTTTAAACATTTTATGGTTTTTGTTGCAAGGGTTGTCTGTCAGAGATCTCTTTTTAGAGGTAAGACCGTCTTTGATTGCATGCCTGTGACAGTGTAAATTTGCTTAGTGTTAAAAGTATTAGCTATTTTCATCGTCTTTGTAGTCTAACTGTCCTGTGTTAGACTTGACTTCTATAGATCTCGAGTTCGATCTCTGGATGAAGCACCAAAAAAGTGTATTTTCAGTTTTCTAATTTTATAATAATATGGTGGATATGTGCCCGGTTGGCGATAGGCCTGCCACCTGTCATATTGTGGGACTTAGTGTCTTCGGCTAGCCGTGGGTGCCCTGGTTGTGCCTCTGCCTAACTTTTTCTTGATATGGGTGTTAAAGTTCTTTCTTAATTTTTATTTATTTGTGTTAAGGTATCTTTATGCCTTATAAAGTGTTCATTCATTCATTAAATAAAAAAGGTGATAGCTTTCCTATTACGATTGATACCTGAAGAATGATTCGTTGATATGTAACACTTTTAAGTTAATCACTTCCTACTCATTCTATATTTTATTGATACAAATTTACTCCAACTACAAGTTACAGCTTAAAATAAATCTTACCAAATAAGACCGTTTAAGTTTAATATTTCTCGGCGAAAGCTTAAGCCACTAACCTATATTCATGAGATACGAAGAAAGTTCCGCGGATAGGGCAGTCATTTGGATTACGTAGTTTCCCGTTGAAAACTTTTTTGTAAAGATCGTAGTTGTTCAAATTTACAGCGCCGTCGAATGTCAGGATGATCATTTGCGGAGTCTGGAATGTAAAAATAATCTTAATTTAACTATTTGTTGTATATTTAATCTAACTCAAGCTTGCGCATATTAATTACTAGCTGTTGCCCGAGACGTTTCCCGCGTGGTTATTGAGAAACTATCCTATATGTTAATCTAAGTTACCCTCTACGTGTGTGCGGAATTGCATGTAAATCGGCGCAAAAGTTTTTTTCATCAGTTTTCAATTTAAAAGAGAAACAAACAAACATACAAACTTTTGCATTTACAATATTAATAGGATAAAATTCAAATAATCTTGCAATCTTTCAAATACGTACGTTATATACGTTATTAGCTTTATCTATAGTTATAAATTGTATGTGAAAACAAACATTTGTTTACTAAAAATAAAAAAGTAGAAAGGATTTTTAATGCAACTAATAATTCATATATCTTAGGAAAGAAAACCCTTGACCCTTCTAAGCCCCGCTTTCTATTTTAGTACGAGTAATAGTTCAGTAGTTTTTGGTTTTACGTATAGTAAAAACTCTAACGACGGTTGTCCGTTATCGACTGATAACTCGAAACAACTTTTTTAACTGTGAGCAGCGCTTCGTCACTTTTAGGCAAACTACCTATGGTTACACTAACGGATTACGGTTCGTTCATTATAGGAACCGAGCTAAAAACACCCATTTTGAAGATAATCCGAAACGAAAACGGATAGTTATTTCTAATTTTTTTTGTATAACAAACTAATTTAACTTACTTATTATATTTGCTAAATTTGGGACACAGCTTAAATGTATTCTTTTGAATACTGATACTTTTCCAATTACTGCACTACTGATTTTCTAAACTTTAAAAGTCGATGTACCGACAACCCGTATGAATCCACTGTGCACCTCGCGTTGCGATGTCATTTGACATTTTCATTCTTTATTCATAATTTTTCCTTCATTTACTTATAATTTTCTTATGTTGTTAAGAGATTGATTTGGTAACGGTAACGTTTCTATCGCGGCGAATATTAGATTATTTTTACAAAATACTAGCTGAACTGGCAGACGTTGTTCTGCTATTTTTATTGTGATTTCAGTAAAAAAAATTGGGGTGAGTCACCCTTATCATTTAGGTTTGGAAAATAGATAGTAGCCGATTCTCAGACGCACCGAATATGCATATAAAATTTGGTAAAAATCGGTTAGGCCGTTTCGGAGTAATACGGTAACTAACATTGTGACAAGAGATTTTTATATACACGATTACTTTGAAAGGACCGGCCAAATTCTAATATAAGTGGATAAAGGCTTAATAGACCGCAAAAATACTTTTCTTGTCGTCATGCTATAGTACGAGTCATGACGTCACCAGCCTGCGAATGCGACTGTGGTTGGCGGAAACCAGCTTTACGCTTAGTTTTATATATAACCATGCACCTTGTATTTTACATTGGGTAAACATTTTAAATCGTTTTTTTTTTAATTTCGATTCCGAATCGTTTCTCAAAATTTGGCTGGTACTTTAAATGTCGGCCTGTATAAGATAATCTATACTTATTTATCAACGATTAAAAAAAACTCACGTCTTCTGGGTCGAGTCCGCCAGGTATGATGGTGCCATCTTTGGAACAGAAGCAATATGGCAACTGACACTCCGCTGTGTCACACTTCGTTGCTAAATCTGTTGGTGCTTCTGTGATTGGTGCGACCGCTGCAAAATACAAAAGTTTTAAATGTAAGGCTGAGAGAGAAATAAATAAATAAATATCCCTGGACAAGTTACACAAATTGAATTGATTGAATTTAGTCAACGATACTAATACAAAGAAATACTTAAATAGATACTAAAATAAATTTAATAAACACCCAGACCCGGAAATGCAGGCATCTAAATGTTCATCACACAAATGCCTGCTTTCGGGAATCGAAACCGAGCGTCGCGGTTAGTCGGTGTAGGCTACACGCCTAACTACACCGCTACGCTAGCCACTCGACCAACGAGGCGGTCAAAGAAAATGGTTAAAACCCTTATAATAAACTAAGGCATAAACGAATACACTTTTTTTTTAAATTACAACAAATAACCATTACTATACTTAAAATTTGTAGCACTTATCTTAGAGTACACAAAGGCGGTCATTTCTCTTCAGAGATATTATATCTAGACGACCTTAGGATGAAGGAGGTTTAGGTAGGTTAGGTTTTACCGAGCAGTGCTCTGGATGTATCCCGACAAATTGTTAATTAATTACTACTGTGTTATCTTTTTCAACCCTTACTTCAATGCTCGCTATTATCATGACAGAACACCAAATATATTGAGTTGAAAGTTTCAACAACCTTCAGTTGCCGATACATTGTATTCTAATAATCTATCTAAATTTGGAGGTAACTTTAGATCGGTAACGAGGCAACAGCTATCATTTTTCTATAGTTAACAAAATAACTTATAAACAGGCGATAGGTAAACTGTAAAAAAGTGATTAAATTTGACAGAATATAGACGCTAGTATTTATGAGTGTGTTACTCTGTACAGATAAAGATATTATTATCTCCTAGAAGTAGCGGCATTAAGGTAGGGCGTAGTTAGGCTAACGGCAAGAGCGCTCAATAGACAAGGGCACCTGATCTGTTATTAAACGAGGTCTACTTATATGTTCTCGATATTGTCTTTGAAGTCGTAGGCAGAGTTAAAACCAGGGCACCCATGACTAGCTTCGGCTAAAGTAAGCCCCACATTGTGATAGGTGGAAAGCCTGATGTCAACAGAGAACATATCTAATCCTGGACAACATTTACTTTAACTGAAAATTTGACAAAACATGTTTCCTTTTTGTTGACGACCCGGAGATCGAACCCGTGACCTCACCAAGCCCAGTCAAAGACAGGACCGTTAGATCACCGAGGCGATCTAAAATTTCTTTTATTAAGCAAAAAGTAGTTAAGTATAACAAAATGGCATGAAAACAAAAAAACTTCCTTTATGTAATTTAAATGTGTTCAGGGTTTCCGTGAAAACTTTTCCCAGAGCGCTGTTAGTTCTGAAACCGGTATTGTGTTCTAGTATGGCAAGTAATTTAATTTATTATTAATTTAGACCATGACTGTATTACGTGTTACCTACCAATTCAAACCGTTACCAAATACAAAAATCGATAGGTATACCTTTAAGCAAACATAGTAATGAAATAATATCTATACATATAATAAATGTGAAGAAGGGTCAATTCTGTATATTGAAAAAATAAATAGCAGGGGGTGTTACTGGATCGATACCAAACCCAAACATGTGATTAAAATCATTTTTGTCTGTCTGTCTGTATGTTCAGGCATCACGTGAAAACTAACGGTTCGATTTCGATGAAACTTAGTATAATTATACCTTATTATCCTGGTCATAAAATGGGATACTTTTTATCCTGAAAAAAATAAATCTTAATTTTTCAGTTTTATCACGCGAAGACCGACATCCGCGCGGATGAAGTCGCAGGCGGAAGCTAGTAATCATTAAGTATACAAAAAAACTATATACCGATTATTTTACTAGATCAAGATAAATATTCAAGTTGTAGAACGACAGTAGCCACTGAAGGTCATTTCTCATCATAAGTGATAAATATTAGCTCATTTAAAACCAAACGAGATTATAAATGTCACGTAATACATGTAAATATAATGTAATATATGTGTAAGGAATGTCTGATACATTGACATAATCGAATCTACAAATATATACAACTATACTAACTACAAATACAATGCCTAGATCTAAAAATGTATGCGGAATACAACCGCAAAAAATCGTCTTAATTTGAATATTATGTAATTTGTGTATACAGAGCCTTTACCATGAGTTGGTATAGATTAGGTTCGGTAAGTTACTTGTCGAAATCTATGACGCTTTTGGTCTAAAAATGTTTCTCTTAGTTACCAACAGAGGCGCTGTTCAAAGTTTTCACATGAAAAAGTTACAGAGACGGCAGCGAATATAGTAAATTGACAAGTCATAAACTCATGGTTAAGGCTCAGGATTACGCATCTTTAATTGCTGCATGCTATATTTAAATTATAAAATTTATACGCATTTAATGCGTATGCATGTTTTAAGTTAGTCTTTCTTTTACTATGTGTGACTCTACATATAATTATTATCTATTTATATGTTTACCCCCTTACTAATAAATTTTACGCGCTCGTTGATCTGGTGTGTAACTTGACTTTTACTAACATAAAATGAAGTTACACGTCAGATCAACGGGTGCGTAAGATTTATTAGTAAGGAGGTAAAAGTACGTTACAGATAACTTTTGTCGGGGTTAAAGAATTTTTTTAATTTTGTTTACATATTACAATCAACAAGTATTTATATATTCTAGTGGTCGCCCATTGGTCGAAATTTGACCATAATAAACTTTAATGATAAGTTAAATAAATTATTAAAATATAAAGTTCAAACATTCCTAACATTCTATTGTTAATCTTTTTGATGAAAACGCCATCTTCATCTATTAAGACCAACTACTTTTTTTCCAAACATGAACATAGTTTAATATTTTTGTTTATGCACTTTATAAGCGTTACTTTTAAAAGTAAGTATATGATAAGTTTATAAACGTGCCAAATTTCATACTCCTCCGTCCGCACAATTTTAGTAAAAAGTGGTAAAAAGTTTTTTGCTGCATTTTATTATGACTATTTATTACATTTTTAGTACGTATTTGTCATAATCGTTACTGTATTTATGCTGTAATGATT
Organism: Calephelis nemesis; assembly: GCA_002245505.1. Taxonomy (NCBI): domain Eukaryota; kingdom Metazoa; phylum Arthropoda; class Insecta; order Lepidoptera; family Riodinidae; genus Calephelis; species Calephelis nemesis. The sequence continues at coordinate 46,330 of NJDD01007565.1, read as the reverse complement.
TAAGTATTTTCAACTAAGTTTAAGATATTTTTTTATTTTTAATCATCTTTAATAAATTTGTGTTTTTGTAAATGTATGTTAACTTTTTCTTTTGTCTAATTTGTGTACAACACTGTGTTATAGACTATAGTCAGAAATAGGGTAAACGGAGAGAAAATAATTACTGGCATTAAGTTCACTTTTTTACATTTGTTTTATAACAATAAAATAAATAAATAAACAAGTAGTTCAATATCAATTCAATATCAAAATCAAAAACAAGCAAATAAATAAACAAAACAAACATAACATGTGGTAATTGTAATTACTTAACGCATTATGTTGAAACCATAGAGCAGTTCTGTATACGTTCAATATGTTTGTCATTCAGTCAGTCCAATATCTAACCGTCTTGCCTTTGTTTCCTAGAAAGCTGAAGCTATTGACGATACATGGACATGAACAATATCAGTGTACCTAACGTAATCACGTAACAGCTTAGATACGTAAACGGTCAAGCATATAATTTACATTATTCATTCTCGACCAGTGGTAAACCTTCATTGTTAATGATTGTACAAAATATATTGTTCAACATAAACTGATACTAAAGTTACCCGGTTACTCTTTTTACAGCATCTTTGTAATTTTGACTTAGTTTACTAATTTTCGCTTTTGTGGTCTAGCGGTCTGGCGTCGGACTTGACTTCTAGAGGTTCCAGGTTCGATCCACAAGTCAGGCAACAAAATGTTTTTCCAATTTTCGAATAAACATAACGTTACTCGGGATTTGATATGTGCTCGGTTGGCGATAGGATAGCCACTTATCACATTACTTAGTATCTTCGGCTAGTCATGGATGTCCTTGTTGTTCGTCCGCCTACCTTTTCAGGGATATGCGCTTAACTATACTGCTGCTACTACTTTTAGATAATTGAGTTTAATAAAATAGCAAATAAAATCAAGATGTTTAAGCCGTTACTTATTAGTATTTTTATTTTTTAACGCACAAACCCAAACTGATAGCCATCTTAAAGTGCAAACTATAAAATACGATACGCCATGTTTGGAAGTTCGCCACACTGAATTGAGAATAATCATCCTTTCGAAACCACTAACTACTAAAAGTTATTTTTTTATACATTTTAAGGTACTTTTATTTTATCACGTGCCCTGTGCTTGGGTTAAAGATACTACAATAAGAAATTTTAAAGAAAGAAAAAAGATCAGTCGGCGGCGCAATTTTTTCTTTTTCCGGTTGTAGTGTGGCACATATGCAAATAGATCTCCTAACAAAATCAAGTATATCCTTCTCTCCCACTAGAAGAAAACAGTGATTCGTGTGGAGATGATGGACGTCATAGCGTAATTAAAATGTAGAGATATCACCTATCCAGGCAAAACACTGAACTTACCACCTAACCTAACTCTCAGGTTGTAGAATATTGCAACAATTTAACATACTATATTAAGAATAGACACACATCGCACGTTCAATCAAAAAACGAATTAACTCTAAAGTTTTTTCTAAATAAGAATAAATTCTGTCTTAGAACTTATTCTTATGGCGATGTTATTTTATTTTGAAATACCTGAATCTGGAGTTAACTCGTTTTTTTTAATTAACGTGCGACATATTGTAATTATTGTAGCAAATACAAAAAAACGACGGTTTGCACTCCGGGAGTGCCGGCAGAAGTGAAAACTTGAATATTAACGGTGTGCATTTTTGATATTTTGGAATGGTTAGGGTATTTTGCACGAATTGCTTTTATTATCAGTATGAAAGTATTATAATTTATGTGGTAGAATACAATATTCATTTATTGCACTATCATACACAAACATGACAACACGAACATTCGCGCAAGCGCCCTGCGCCGTTTTACGAATTTTCGATCAGGTCACATCCAAACCAAAAAAAATGCGCAACGCCGCTAAAGCAGTTTTCTCTTCAAAAATGGGCATTTTTCAAAGTAGACCGAACAAAACATAAACTAAAATTAAAAAAAAATCCAATATTTCTCGTCAAAGCCTAAGTATATTATGTAATCTGTCAATCCATTCAAATGATATGGAGCCACAGATAGACAAACACAGACACATCAAACTTACCTGTTGGGTGTTACCATTCGTTTTCCATTGGTAGTTAATAAACAACAAAAAGTAATAAGTAAAAGAGAAAATACCATTTCTTTGTCATAGTTTTGACTCTCAATGCGTTAATAATATATTTACTTTATGTTTAATATATTATATCGCCTCTGTGGTCTAGCGGTCCGGGTGTTGGACTTGACTGCACGAGGTCCCGGGTTCGAATCCCGGGTCGGCCAACCCAAAATTGGATTTTTCCAATTTTCTAATAAAAAAAAAATGTTGGTCGGGATTGGAAATGTGCCCGGTTGGCGATAGGCTTGCCACCTATCACATTGTGGGACTTAGTGTCTTCGGCTAGTCGTGGGTGCCCTGGTTGTGCCTCTGCCTACCTCTTCGGGGATATGGGCGTGAAGATACTTACTTTATGTTTAGCTTAGTTTGTTAAAGAGGACATATTTAGTAGTTTATTTATCTGTACACCTGGTGTACTTTTATCTTTTAATATTTTTTCTTTTACGGGTTGACTGTAAGAAATTTTTTTTATTAGAGATAAGCTCGCCTTTTGAACTTTGTTTTTTTTTTACTTTTAAGTATATTTTGTAATATCAGTTGTGTACAGTAAAGAGTTAATAATAATAAGGATTAACCAACTTACTTGTAGGTATAGGCCCACACCGTGCTTCAGCTTTGAAGGTACAAAATTTGCTTATGTCATCAAAATATAGCCCAGAAGGACATCTATTTATATAAGGGTAGCCATCCACACACTGAAACAAATAAATAATATTGGAAAATTATAAACATACATCTTTATCGTGTTTCCTCTTACTCGTAGTCGCAGTAATGTCTAACCATATTAAATATAAAAAAAAATATTTATAATAAGAAAAAAAATGTATGTAATCTTGTTTACCCTACGAAATATAAGTAGGTAGACAGAAGTCCCATCTGTACTGTATAAATGCGTGACGAAAGAAAAAAAGATAAAGTATGAGTTGAATGAAAGGAACTCTTAAACTTACAAACAAAGACTGCGGCATCTGTGCCGGAGGTGAAATTGTAATAATAAAAAAATATTCTACCAATTAGTATAAAATAGTGACAATGTCTTGATTATTACAGAATACTAAATGCGCAAGAGCAAGATGCCCAATTGATAATAAGAGATAGCTGTTGCCAAGTGTCGCCTATTGGTCAATATTAATTACCTATCTACAGATAGAGAAAGGCTTACTAGAGTTTTGTTGCTAAGATATTTTTGGTAATTATTAAAAAATTACAGCGGTTTCCTGGCAACTGGTCTAAAATAGCCGTATCTCTTATCTTAGATAGACTAATATTGCCCGTATAAAGAAAATGACGGCAGTACGTAATGTACAGTGATCTTAGGCAATGTGGGCGAGTCTACTGGCTTTCGCTACCCTATGCATCCCCACCACGAAAATGGCGACCACTGACGCGATTGCGGCTGGAATAGGCTAGGTTGTGGTCCCAATCTGGCGCATATCACTCTACCTTCTATCTATACCTTATTTTAATAAAACTTTGATATAAGAAACTGAAAATATGAATGGATAATCTTAAAATTAAAAATTTGCAATGTACCACTGACAAACGGTCCATCCCTCCAAAGGCTTTGATGCTACAGACGGACACCACACGCACATACATCTAACTTACAACACCCCTCTCTTTGATGTGCTGCTAAGAATACGAGATATATGTAATACCGTAACTTTCAATGTATGATCCATTAGCCACGTCCAAATTCTTTCATGAGGTCCTTTTCACAAAGTCCGCATCATCAGAAACTATGAACAGATCTAGTTGAGACGAATGGGACGAGTCCAAAACTCGATCGATTTATCGGAAGGCATTCATGGGTTACATCTCCTATCTTCGACCTGCTCAGTTGTATACCCGAATTCGTTGGTATGATTTGTTAGTGTGTTCTGACTATTAGATGTCACATCTATTCAAAGTGAAACAAATTCCCATAGTGCGTCTAATATATATTACGATGCTTACAAATGAGCTGATACTAAGCATCATCATCATCATCAAGAGCATAATTTAATCACGTCAGCTTACAATTAAAAAACCGCAGCAAACTGAGTTCATCCACTGAACAGCTACGATTCCACAGCACACTACACGCATACGCACACCCATTTACAAATACAAGAGAACCTACTATTTACAAATAACAGTAAAATGTATCTCTTATAATTTAGTTAAGAAACAACAAAACTCAATAACAAAAACAATTTAGTTATTAAATAAGGGAAAATACAAAGTCGTAATTAGTGTAAGTACTCTATGATGATTCTTAAGATCTCAAATTGGGCGTCTTTTGGAGTTTATCACAATTTCCTATTTCTTGAGAATTCTGTTAGCAGTCTTTGTAAATAAAATAATTTGGGTTAATAAAATATATTCAACGTTATAATTTCACTTTGACATTTTCTTTAAATTACCCTTTCATTGTGAACCTCTTGTCAAAGTTAACAAAGCGAAAAGTTAGAACTTAACACCCACTTAAGGCATTCCTATTACGGAGTAGTTTACTCTAGTTTTCTAACATTTATCACATAGAAATAGTGTTTCACTCATACACAGTTTTAAGTAAAAAAAAATATGTAAAATAAGCCTTTATTTTGTTAATTCCGCGTAAGCAAGTTTTGCGTAAGTTTACGAGGAATTAGCAAAATAAGGGCATATTTTACATCTGTACTTATACTAAAGTAACGCCTGATTAGAAAAAATATAAAAAAGTATCTTCATGTATATCATACCATATCCCCACGGCAACCACGACTAGCCGAAGACACTAAGTTCCACAATGTTATAGGTGGCAAGCCTATCGCCAATCGGACACATATCCAATCCCAAACAACATTATTTTTATTAGGATAATAGGATAATTGAAATGATTGAAAATATAGTCTCGTACTCTCGTACTCTCGTAGTACTCGATCGGGGATCGAACCAGGGACCTCAAGAAGTCAAGTCCGACGCATGACAGCTCTGTGGTCTACAGAGGCGATTAAATAAACTTCAATAAAATACAAGGTATTTGATAAAACAACGTAAAGTCTTTCTTGATTGGAAAAGATATCCTTGATTATAGACACCATGGATGCTATAGGTGACATTGGTGCTCGATGTCATGTAGTTGAGGTGTTAGCCTAATGCAAGACTACCAGTTGCCTTACCACCTGGACCGAAACACGGTAGACAAGAACATATGACAACCATTGCCATATGTTCTTGTCGCCATAACGTCATGACGACAGGAATTGGTAAAGTGGGTCTTTCACTGAGAAAGTTCTTGCACTGCAATCTAACGCCAACTTTGTCACGTATGGCAGATGAACGAATTTTGAACCTCCAACCTTTTCAACCGACTTTAAAAAAACGAGGAGGTTCTCAATTCGGCCGGCAAATTTTTATGTATGTACACCGATTTCGCCGATCTTTCTCAACCGATTTACGTAATTTTTTGTTTATTGCGAAATAGCTTCGAATTGGTGGAATAAAAATTTTATTCAGATAGGCCATTATTATTATTATTTTATGAGCATTTTTTATCTTTCCCGTGTTGATCCGGGCTCCTTTGCAGAATAGACCATCTGCCTTCCTGCCAGGCAGCTCGTTAAAGGCGAGTATAGGCTTACCGTCACTAACAGCGTGACATCTGACTAGATGGTAGAGTTTCGCAGCGATTCACCCGGATAGGTACCACCGCTTTACCGACTCCTGCCGCCATAACGTCGTGACGTGTTCCGGTTCGGTTGCTAAGGTAGCCGGTAAACTTACTTTTGCTCAAAGCCTAACATGTCTCTAGGCTGCGGGAATTTCTTACCATCAGGAAATCCGTCTGCTTGTTTGCCTTCCAGTATAATAATAAAAAAAAAAAATAAACCTATCCAGATGTCTATTTTAATTAAATAAAATAAAACTTTGCAAGTAAATTTGATCCACTTAGGTGACTTAGTAGCAAGATTACAGACACATTGACATTCAGCAACATGCTATAGATATATTTAGTAAGGTTTTTTTTTGGAATGACTAGTGTGTTGGCAACCTCGCGGTTTTTACAACTTCACCGGGCTTTTTTATATACCTACTAACTATTATTTATATGCGTTATTTACTAGAAAAAGCCAATTTAATACTTACTTATAATATAATTATTAGCTTAATGCTTAAAATCTACTAGTAAACACATATAAATAAAAGGTAGCGTATCATTAATATTAAATCTTTATTATTCCTTACTTTTTAGTTTTAGTCAGTTTTTTTAACGTAGCTATTTTTGGGAGAATCATATTAAAACGTCACAGATACGAGTCTTCATATCATAAATATAATCTATGCTTTAAATACGTGATGGTATGTTAACATTAAAGTAACAGTGAAAGTTGCTTCATGTCACAGATACCATCAGAACCAATAAGTATCGAAGAAGCTAATGTTTATCATTCACACTTCATAGCAAATTAACTACTGCCAACTGGTATTCATTTAACTAAACCAGTCAAACAAGGTTCACTAGTGAGATTCCTAAACGTTTCCTTATTTCTACATTTTCTTAATGCATTAAAGTAAAGCGATTTCATTCCAGATTTTTTTTAAGTTTTAAGACCTCTTTTTAATCGACTCCGAATGTCTGTAGGTTTTTTAACCGACCCAAACAAAGAGGAAGTTCTTATTTAGTCGGTATATGTTTGTATGTTTGTTATACGATTGCCCAGACAGTAACAAACATATTTTAATGGAGTTTTTAGAAAGGTAGGTCATTGCCCCGTGTTGGTCCAGGCTCCTTTGCAGAATAGACCATCTGCCTTCCTACCAGGCAGCTCGTAAAAGCCGAGCAAAGGCTTGCCGTCACTAATATCGTGACATTTGACTAGGTGGTAGAGTTTCGCAGTGACTTACCCAGGTAGGTACCACCGCCTTACCTATTCCTGCCGCCATAACGTCATGACGTGTTCCGGTTCGGAGGGTAAGGTAGCCGGTAAACTAACTTTTGCTCAAGGCCTAACATCCCGGCCTCAGGTTGACAACGCACCATTACCACTTTGGTGTCTCTAGGCGGCGGAAATTTCTTACCATCAGGAAATCCGTCTGCTTGTTTGCCTTCCAATATCATAAAATTAAAAAAAAATAAAAATAAAAATTATCCGGGGTGGTCCAAAGCAAACTAGTGGTTTTAGAGTTATCTTATGTATAAAAATTAAAAATGATTACTTGTGCTCTACGTCATCGCATCACGCAAATACGGATAAACCAATTTTAGAAGTGAAAATTGGTAAAAACTTCCAAACTCGCGTCAGGAAACGTGACCTAATTAAAAATTCGTAAGACGGCGCAGGGCGCTTGCGTGAATGTTCGTGCTGTCATGTTTGTGTACGATAGCGCATAAATGAATATTGTATTCCATCACATAAATCATAGTACTTTCATACTGATAATTAAAGGAATTTGTGCAAAATTATTCCCTAAACATTCCAAAACATCAAAATGCACAACGTTAATATTCAAGTTTTCACTTCTGCCGGCACTCCCGGAGTGCAACCCTTCGTTTTTTTCCTTATTTCCTCGCAGTCGAATGGGATAAAAAATGTCATTAATTTGTCTCCTGGTTTTTATCTACCTCCCCATCGATTCTCAGCAAAACCGATTTAGCCGTACACGACTTATAAATTGTGCAACTTATAAGACTTTCTTTTATATATCTAGATTAAATGCCTATCAGCCTTGATGTCGTGCATGTATTTAAGGAATTTATTAAGACATTAATCCTAACTTTTTATCCAAAATGTAGCCCATGTTTTTCTTTATGGTCTAATGTATTAATATGCTACAATTAATGAAACGTAGTTTACTTTTGATGTAAACACAATCATACACACAAACACTTTCGCATTCACAACATTTTTATGTTTACCCACTAAACCTACTTCAACAACTTTCTCAAAAAAATATTGAAGTTTGGAGTTTAACATAAAAAAACTTGAGATGAATGTGGGAAAATCCAAATCAAGTATTATGTTTTTTTGTAAGCTTCTAAGTATAATTTTACAAACAATTTTCGTATTTTTTTTTCTTTATGACATTGGAAGGCAAACAAGCAGACGGATTACCTGATGGTAAGAAACTCCCGCCGCCTAGAGACACCAAAGGTGGTAATTGACCGCCTCGTTAGTCAAGTGGCTAGCGTACACACCTAACTACATCGACCGACCGCGAGGCTCGGGTTCGATTCCTGACGGGGGCAGGCATTTGTGTGATGAACATTTAGATGTCTGCATTTCCGGGTCTGGGTGTTTATTAAATTTATTCTGGTATCTATTTAAGTATTTCTATGTATTAATATCGTTGTCTAACACCCATAACACAAGGATATAATTTGCTTACTTTGGGGTTAGGTTCAATTTGTGTGACTTGTCCAAGGATATTTATTTTATTTATTTATTTAATGGTGCGTTGCCAACCAGATGCCGGGATGTTAGGCCTCAAGCAAAAGTAAGTTTATCTAAAAATTTCTTCTAGGATCTACAAATTAGATCGGATCCCTTTTATATAAATTTTAGGTGTTTTCGATAAACATTTAATTATTCATTATTAAAAACAAGTATAAAAAAACAAGTTATCGAAAGGACAAGGCTAATAAAAACTGTGAACGGCAAATACCAAATACTTTAACATATTTTCATAATATAAAAATGTTTGACATTTTTATCAAACGTTATATTTTTTGACAAGTAGGTACCTACTTAATGACAAAATCCGAATTTAAGATGTAGGTATATGTAATCTAGAGAAGAAATAAATCAATAGTGTGTTGCCAACCTAAGGATGGCTTACCTCCGAAGACTGTTACGCAAGATAGTTCAATAAGTAAATAACCGATGCCCTAAAAGAAACACGGCAAGTTGAAGGTTTGACATTACAGCGTCAGAAAATACGAGTGATTTTTTTAAGATATTGGTTGGCAAACACGCAGACTGATTTCCTGATGGTATGAAATTCACGCCGCCTAGAGACACCAAAGGTGTTAATGGTGCGTTGCTAACCTGACGCCAAGATTATAGGCCTCAAGCAAAAGTAAGTTTACCCGCTACCTTACTCTCAGAACCGGAACACAACAACGGAAAGAACTGACGTTATGGTGGCAGGTATAGGTAAAGCGGTGGTACCAATCCGGGCTGTTGTTACGAAACTCTGCCACCTAGTCAGATGTCGAGGTGTTAGTGACGGTAAACCTATACTCGCCTTTTACGGACAGGAAGGCAGATGGTCTATTCTGCAAACATGGGGAAATGGGGAAATTTTTTTTGGGGAAATCTAATATCCTGTCTGTCTTCAATATCTAGAGTATTATTTTTAAAGCACTGTAAATAGGTACTTCATGAACTGTCGGGCGTTAGTAATACTGAGTAACCAACAATGGAAAAAGGGGGCTTGTATAATTATGAGAATTAGACCGTTAACGTCAATTTAATACAGAAGATTAGCTATATAACAGTTTTATACTTTAGTCTAAAGTTTAAGTCAACAATTAAAATTAAAAAAATTAACAAACCTTCAAAACAAGAATCATTTCGATCACACCGACTTACAATCGAAAAAACCCGCATCGAAATCGGTACATCCGATCAAAGTCATTATTCCACAGGCAGACACACACATGCGGAAGCACGCACTCACTCTCTTACGCACACTACACAGACGCGTCTTTTTCTACAGCAGTACACCTTCACCGTCGGTCACGGCGAAAAAGACCTCTCTTGCGCCTGGCACCTAAAGCCGAGCGACGAGCCGCCACTACTCCTCCATCAAGTCCACCCAGTAACCAGAACGCAGCTCCAAGTCGAAGTACGGTCTCCCGGTAGACAGCCCTTGTTGCTGACGCTGTAGGGAATAGTCCAATCCATCTAAATAATGATGTCTCGGGCTGAGCACTCTGCTCGGTTCACAAAGTCCGGTGAAGTTTTAAAAACCGCGGGGTTGGCAACATATTAATCATTAAAAAAAGCGTCTTTTTCCGTCGGGATTCAAATTGTGTCAACAAAAATCGGAACCTTACCAGCAAGGGTAATTAAAAAAAGCTTACAACTTTTCGCCAATAATTGACAGATAAAACTAATATTAAAATATAAAACATCTCCTCGCACGTGTCCACCAAGAGGCAGGCAGAGGCACTACTAGGGCACCGACGACTAGCCGAAGACACTCAGTCCCACGATGTCATAGGTAGCAAATATATTAACCGGGCACATATTCAATCGCCAGGCAACGTAATTTTATTAGAAAATTGGAAAAAATGAAACCTTTCTACAATCTCACGATTCGGTCTCAAGAAATAAAGTTGACAAATATATTAAAACAAATAATTAAAATGATTGAGTTAATAAATCAGTCTTAGCCCTCCAGAATACGTGCTTAAAAACAATTGAAGTCTGTCATCGTCTAAAAAATAAATGAAGTACTTACTTGATAGAAACGCCTGCAAGTGGCTGGATCAGCAAAATTCCCGTTGCCTGTAGTACCTTCGGGGCAGACGAACTCTTCCGTTTCCTTATCTTTCTGACAATTTACTGTAATTATAAATGAATGTCACATTGAATATAAAAAAAATTGACAGCATGAAAATCCAATTATTTTTAATGTAGAGGCAGCTCTTTTAGACTTTTTGTCTAAAGGACTTATTAAATCAGTACTTTCATTTTCTTTTTAGCTTAGCTATCAAATATCTTTTGTAGAACATTCAAAATTATAAATGGGAAAGTGTTAGAATACCAAGATTAAATAATCTATTGAAATTTTTGATTCTGCCATTAAAAATATTTGAATATTTACAATTAATTTAAAAGAAATATTATTATATTTGTATTTGTTATTAAAAGTTATCTTTTAATTCTGATAATAATTGACGGATTAGGAAAAAAACTTCTGTTGTAAAATATTGTAGAGGGCTTGTTAAGTATTACATCAATTAAAACCAAACAATCCACGCTTTTTAACGACAATATGTTTATAATCAGCATTTTTATATGAAGTTATAGAAAATTATTTTCTACTTTTTAATTTAATGTTAAGTTTTTATGTAAGTGGTGTTTTTTAGTTTTTTAAACTACTGTTTATTTTTGCTTTTTTCACGATAACAAGTGCATGATAACAAAAATTGGCTTTTTAATACTTCAAATTATATGGATATTATACAGTTTATATTTTCTGATCAATCTATTTTATGGTATTGAACGGCAGCCACGCAGATTACATTTGCATATCATGAAATATATCGTATGTTTCATGATATGCGATAATACGTAAAATGTAGAGTCACCCTCCTGTCGGCAGGCTGGCAACTCCTTCGTCCCTCGTGGGTCTTGGCCTGACACAATCTTACATAATAAATAAGCACGTGGTTCTCTATTTTGCTGCGGCGTTCTTTAAAAACTATTACATCACCTAAGATACTCGTAGAAATTTATTTAAATAACTTTTATTTAACGACGAAGACATTTGTTTTTAAATTTGGGTATATATACGGTGTCTGGTGGTTATTGTGATGAGTCTAGACTATTATTATATCCTTTGTGACACTCTTCAAATTGATGTAAGAGTCATTAACATCGATCAATGCGTTTGGTATCTACCACGCCACATAACAACAAACACACATACATACAGCGACTGTTAAACACGTTACCCTCATTTGCTTTGCATAGTTAGGTAAAAAAGAAACACCACGCTTTGTGTGCAGTAGAACTTTTAACATATTTAAAATCCGTTTCGCGTCAAGAGATAAAAACAGAAATAAATTTTTATTTAAATCCATTGGCGCTGATAATTTTATTCATCTCTGGAACACGCTATTACTTTTAAATGCCAAATGAATATTTTACATAATACGAAAATAAATAATATGTATACAAAATATTCATTGTTGAGAAAATTAAATAATTTGAACGAACGGAATTTTAATTATAAAAGTATTTACTGATGAGGCGACAAGGCTGTCTATATGTATATCATTAATTTTGAACAGACGAAAAAATGTCAAAGTGTAGTATTTTTATAGGATAAGCATTTTTTATGTAATAAGCCACATGATTCTTCTAATAGCAAGAGATAAACTTGGACTATAGACACCATAGATGTTACAAGTGCGGTATTGCCCTTTTGCACAAGTCTACCGGCTTTCTTTCACGCAGTATCATTGTAGTCTAGCACTTTAGACTTAACCCCAGGCAACAGGAAAGTAACATTACATCTACAGTGTCTATAAGCTACCGTTCTCTCTTACTAAGAATAATAGAAGATCCGAATGTTAATTGAATAAAACATATTTTATAGTCATGTAAGTATACTTATTAGCGATCATGTTAAAAATCGGTTGCTTAAAAAAATCCTGGACCGAATATTTTTAGTTATTTAAAAGAAATGTTTTTCATGTTTCCATTTTGTTTGACCGCCTCGTTGGTCGATTGGCTAGCGTACACGCCTAACTACATCGACCAACCGCGAGGCTCGGGTTCGATTCCCGACGGGGACAGGCATTTGTGTGAGGAACATTTAGATGTCTGTATATCCGGGTCCGGGTGTTTATTAAATTTATTCTAGTATCTATTTAAGTATTTCTATGTCTTACTTTGGGGTTAGATTTAATTTGTGTGATTTGTCCTGAAACATTTATTTATAATTTATTTTTAATTTTCAGGTAACCCTATATATCAACATAAATTGTAGTAAAAATTGTAATAAAACTGCACATAGGTTGATATTTTTCCTATTATCCGATCCCTTGAAAGTAACCAGCATCAACAATTATCTGCTTATACCTGGCAATCAAATATATAACAGGCAACTCAACTTCTCCAACTTCATCTTATACCTACTTTAAGTTGGGATAAATCTTAATATTGCACCAATTAATGAATGAAATGTCCAGGATTTTTAGGCGATGCATTTTTTATAGATTTTCGGATTTACTAAATTTGTAATAAAACCGGTTTCATCCTGTTATCAGCTCGGTGTAGGTCGAACTAACTTCGGAACTTAGACTAGAAGTATCTAATCTTTTTTATGTAGGAAGTCATAAAATATTTGTGTAGGTATCAACTTGAAATGATTTCTAATCTATTCAAAATATACAATATTAGCACGAAACATGTTTAAATTCCCATTTATTTGCAATTTAATTAAATTCAAGGTGATTTTGTAAATATACGGCAGCAATTCTGGCCTTTGTCATTAGTCTGTAAATTCTGACCTAAATTAAAAATTCCTTGACGTAGACATTTTCGATTCAATTTCCAATTTATCAACATGTAGTTATGTTAGATAAAGAATAAAATACTTTGATATTTTACTCTAAAGTATCTTCACGTCCATATCGCTGAAAATATCCTGCCGTAGGCAGAGGCACAACCAGGGAACCCACGTCTAGCCGAACATATTAAGTCCCAACTCCCACAATGTGATAGGTTTGCCACCTATCACAAGCCTATCGCCAATTGGGTGCATTACAAATCCCGGGCAACGATAATGTTATTAGAAAATTTGAAATAAACATTTTCCAATTTTTTTTTCGGTACCTCAAGAAGTCAAGTCCGACGCCGGACCGCTAGACTTCATATAGTTTTTTAAGATTAATGATTTATCATTACTGCCCATAACTGTAGGAACGTAGTCATTTTATTGTGCAATAAATACCATACACTTACAGTTTCATGTTAAAGCAGTCACCGCATTTGCGAGTTCTGCGAAGGGAATGCCTATTAGTTGAAGCTTCAAATCAATTTTAAACTAAGAGTTTCTTAGAGTAATAAGTATAAAGATTACGCCACAAAATCGGCTTATCTTCCCACTTTCACTCCCCACAACTTTAAAACAGCTAAACTGATTTTCATCAAACATGTTTAAGAACACTCGCACATATGTTACCTTTAACACAAAAATACTAAGTTGAAATCACTGCACCCGCGCGGGAGTTATGATGCCACAAACAGACAGACACGTCAAAATTATAACACCCCTCTTTTTGCGTCAGGGGTTAAAAATAATTAGGCCCAGTAAAACTGCAAAAACCGACTTCGTTTTTATTTCATCTAACTAAAAAATGTATTAACTTAAAATCCACATGTAAAATCTCTAATATGTATAAGCTACTTCTGAATTATTACTTACAAAAATTAAATTAAAAATTAAAAAAAACCCTGACATAGAACTTAATTTTCCTTTAGAAAGTAAAAAAATCGGCTTATCTCCCCACTTTCACACCCCACAACTTTTAAATGGCTCAACCGATTTTCATCAACCATTTTTAAGAACACTCGCACATAAGTTACCTTTGATACAAAAAAAAACTACATCCGTTCGGGAGTTATGATGCCAGAGACAGACAGATGAGATCAGACAGACAGAGATCAGATTTTATCTAACTAAAAAATGTAATAACTAAAAATCCACATGTAAAATCTCTATGTTTAAGCCACTCCTGAATTATAACTTACAAATCTAACTAAGCTCAGAAAAACTGCAAAAACCGACTCCAACTACGAGAGTGGATTGGAAAGTATTGAACCTAATTAAGAAAATAAACCCAAACTAATGTAATATATTTAATTTTCTACATAATCATCACCAAGTTCGATGCTCTCCTTGCCAATTTCAATTGCCTTTCAAAGCATTTAGACCGTAAAAAAATGATTCTTCCTTCGAATCAAAACACGCGACTTCTGCTCAAAACCTTGTCGTTAGTCCAAAATCCTTGAACTCCAAAGTGCTTTTTTAGGTTAAAGAACAGAAAGAAGTCTGACGGTGCCAGATCAGGTGAATATGGCGGATTATCAAAATAGTACTAATAGTTTTTGAGATAGCAATTTATGCACTATTTATTTAAGTTTAACTCGAAAACCACTGGTCGAATCATGACAAAACTAATACGTTACCTCCTAATTATGACCTATATTTTTTTAAAAACCATCAAAATCTGTTGGCTATTGGCTAAGTCATCGCTTAACAAACATACAAAAAACATGCAGTTGAATCAAGAACCTTCTTCTTTTGTGGAGTCAGTTAAAAAGTAATCATAATTTTATTTATGGCAGATCAATTTCGTAATAGACATACAAAACGCGATTCAATACGAATTAATAACATTCTTTATAAAGTCGGTTAAGAACCAACAGTCATTAATACATTGGCACAGTCAGGACTGACCTGACGACAATCACAGACAATTCTATAAATAATGACGACTTGTTCTCATGCAATTTGTATGCTGACATTGTCGTTTGCGCTTTTCGCTCGGCCATGGAACGTTAACAATTATTTCTATATTGAGGTATAACCTTTACTTTAACCTTCCTAAATATATTTTATATATTACTAGCTGACCCAGCAAACTTCGTATTGCTTGACATTAATGCTTCGACAGTAGCGCAGTCTGTCGGATCCGATGTGAAACATTCCAAAATCAACAACGACTTATTATTAAAAATTAATTAAAAAAACATTTTCCAGGAGACCAAATTGTGAATCTAAACCATTCTCGAATTCCCTTGAACACGAACAAAAACTTTCATCAACATCGGTCCAACCGTCTAGAAGGAGTTCAGTGACATACACACTCACAGAAGAATTATATATATAAAGACTAGCCGACCCAGCAAACTTCGTATCGCTTCACATTAACAGCTACTAGGTACATAATATGTGATGCTTCGATAGTAGCGCAGACTGTCGGATCCATTGTAAAACATTGCAAAATCAACAAATAATTATTATTAAAAAATTAATTTAAAAAAACGAGACCAAATTGTGAACCTAATGCATTCTCGAATTCTCTTGAACACACACAAAAAAATTCATCAAAATAATATATTAACGATATTTATTGGGTGTTGGAATTATCTTCCGATTCTTTCAAAGATTGATATTTGGGTATTGGCTTATTTGATCAGATACTAGCCAATCCGGCTAACTTATTATCACTTCATATTAACGGCTGCGAACTGTTTGTACGGGAAAAAATAAAGATATTGTTTTTCTCATTTTTCTTGCACTTTTCCCGATTTTTTATATAACCTTCTCACACATTTTTCAACACAATAAAAACTAATAGCAAAATTGTTCCATCTATTCAGGCTCAATGCGATACGAAATGAAGATTCATTTTTATATATAACTAGCAGTTTCACGCAGATTCGCCTGCGTAACTTGACTTCTTCTATACCGATTTGGATGAAACAAAGCCTATGTCACTTGTGGATAATGTAGCTTTCGAATGGTGAAAGAATTTTTAAAATCGGTCCAGTAGTTTTTGAGCCTATTCATTACAACCAAACAAACAAACAAAGTTTTCTTCTTTATAATATTAGTATGATGACAGTGAACAAAGACACGTCTCTCCTTATGGTAATAGACAAACATGACACTATATTTTTTATAGATACTACGCTGTTTTTTTACCCTCCGGACCGGAACATGACATTGTCATTATGAGTGTTTTCACGTCCAAATACCCGAAGAAGTATGCAGAGGAACGACCTACGACTAGCCGAAGACACTAAGTTCCACAATGTGATAGGTGGCAAGACTATCAACATTGCCATTTAAGACGTCTTTGTTTAGAGAAATAGTACAATAAGTTTTACTTAGTTCAATCTATATATATAAAAATCAATTGCTGTTCGTTAGTCTCGCTAAAACTCGAGAACGGCTGGACCGATTTGGCTCCTTTTGGTTTTGAATTATTTATAGAAGACCAGGGAAGGTTTAAAAGGTAAGAAATAAGGAAAAACTGCGAGGAAACTAGGAAAACCAACATTTAAATTTTTTTTCATACAAACGGAGCGGGTGGAACGAAGTTCGCCGGGACAGCTAGTAAATAAATAAAATTGATAATAATAAATAAATATCCCTGGACAACTTACACAAATTGAATCTAACCCCAATGAAAGCCAATGATATGCCTGTGTTAATAACACATATAACACACTCATAACACAGTGTTCTGGGTGTTACTCGAAGATACAAATACATAGAAAAACTAAAACAGATACCTGAATAAATTTAATAAACACCCCGACCCGGAAATACAGACATCTAAATGTTCATCACACAAATGCATGCCCCCGTCGGGAATCGAACCCGAGTCACGCGGTTAGTCAATGTAGTTAGGCGTGTAGGTATATATCTTTCACATAGAAATTTGTTGTTTAAGCCTTCTGCATGAACATCCAGAATTTTGGCGTTAATACCTAAGTCTGGGGCTGATTCTGATATTGATAAAAGTGATTCTTTGGAAGATGAACGACATTATAGTCCCAAAATTGTACAAAACAAGATTGTTGAATAATCTGATGTCAGTTCAGATCCACTATCACTAAGTCCTTCCTTTGAAAATCTTTTTTGCTGTCAGATAGTGACCAAGATACCATTTGTGTAACAACTTTAAGTTCATCAAATCGTAAATTGTCTAACCTGGATTCACCGTCCATACTAGCTTCAAATCAGAGCAGCAGAATCAAGTATCTATACTGATGCACACCCAGTGCAACAGATGTTAAGGTACAGCAAAACACCAAAGCTAAGTCACCGATCACATGTCCCAACATTATAAAAAATTGTATTGCTAGCATGGGAGATGTAGGTCTAACAGATATGATTGTAGCACTTTACCGGACGGAAATAAGTGGAAACCGTTGGCATATTATACCAGTGTTCTCGCAGCTTCTTGACATTCCTGTCGATAATGCATGTTTAATGTAGCACTGAAAAGCTAGACACAAAGCCAAATTATTTTATTTATATGTACCTACATTAAAATTATAATTTATTTGTATTATTCTGTTTTACTTATTCGGTACCTACATACTTGATCTCTGTTAGCCCAAAGGTTGACTGGGAGAGAATGCATTTAGCATTAAGTTCACCTTTTATACTCACAATTTTTGTTTGTGTACAATAAAGTTTAAATAAATAAAAGCCTATGAAACTCAAACATTTCAGATCACTGATCTCAATACATACCGAAATGTACACATAAACTCATGTTCACTCCACAAACATCAGATTTTGCCCGATTCGATCACATGTTTTCTTTTGGGACGAAAGACCGATACAAGAAGTGCATAAAAAGTCAAACAAAATTTGTGTCTACGAAATGTAATGTCCCCCTTTGTCAAGTCGAAGGGGCGTAATTGTTTTAATAGTTACGTATCACACAAAATTTCCTTAATCTATAAACTTAAAAACTTACTTATTATAGTGTCATATTCTAATCTTAATTAATAAAATTAGCAACGATATTATTTATCTATTTAACAATTAGGTTCTTAGGTTTGCTCTCACCATTTTTTTTACTAAATTATGTGTGTACTTTCGTTTAATGTTTTTTTTACTGCTGCTAGACCTAAAAGGTCAATTACTTTGGTTTGAATTGCCATGCCTGTGATTTATTTAGTTAAATTTAAAATTTTGATACGGCAAACTTGTTTTTTAGTCAATAAAAAATATTTTTTCCAAGGTTTACAGCCTTTATAATTTACCACTATCTCTGGCAATGTGTATGTTAGTGCATATAGGCCTTTGTATATTTAAAAAAAAAGTATCTTCACGCCCGTATCCTGGAAAAGGTAGGCAGAGACACAACCAGGGCACCCACGACTAGCCGAAGATACTAAGACCCACAATGTGATAGGTGGCAAGTCTATCGCCAACTGGGCACATATCCTATCCCGAGCAACATTTTTTTATAAGAAAATTGAAAAAAACCCAATTTTTTTTGTTGCCCGACCCGGGATCCGAACCCGGGACCTCATGCATTCAAGTCCAACTACTGAATCGCTAGACCACAGAGGCGATTTGATTATTAAAAGTCTATAAAGGTGGCAAAGTGCATTTAAAGATACATGCTATATCTCAAAAACCTTTTAAGTTAGATTTTTTTAATATTTTTTCCAATTTTTGGCACCCTTTTTATTCAGAATTTAACGCAAAAACAAAATATATTGAAAAAAATAATAAATGCCAAGTATAGGGTTAACGGTTAATTGACAATTTTTAATTTGAAGATTATTAACAGTTTTACAGCTCTAAAATTATTTACACTTATCAAACTACGCCTTGAAAAACACAACAAAAAGCACAATAACCCTCCGAACACAATGGCCAAGATCGATGATACTTAGTGCAACAAAAAGTTTCTCTTATTTAAAAAGCCTTGAATTCTGAATCACTGTTTAATATTAACGTCGAGTCATACCCTTACAAGATGTCATAAACAGAATTTCAATAAAAAAAGATATTAGGAACTTCCTATTAGATATTAGGAAGTTTAAAAAAACAATTCCCAAAAGATCTTATTAACATTTTTTATATAATTATACGTGATTAGCTGTCCCGGCGTACTTCGTTCAACCCGTTTTGTTTGTATGGAAAAACGTTGTTTATACCTATTCGTCTTATACTTTAAGTCGGGATTTTTTTTGGTATCTTTATATTGCACCATTTAATCAAAAAAAACCACAAAGGGTTTTTTAGGCAACCCAATTTTATTAAATATTAATAATAAATATCACTGGTCAAGTCACACAAATTGAATCTAACCCCAAAGTAAGCAAATTAGGTATATTATGCTTGTGTTATGGGTGTTAGTCAACGATACTAGTACATAGACATACTTAAATAGATACCAGAATAAATTTAATAAACACCCAGACCCGGAAACGCAGACATCTTAACACAAATGCCAGTCCCCGTGGGGAATCGATCCCGAGCCTCGCGGTCGGTCGATGTAGCTAGGCGTGTACGCTAATCACTCGACCAACATTATATTTTGTGATTCACCAAATTTTTTTCTGGTTTCACCCTATTATCAGCTCGTTTTAGGTCGACCTAGGTTCTGATCTAAGACCACACAGTTAATAGACCTAACCTGAACAATCTAAGGTTGAAGTTCCGATGCGGTCTTATGTAGATAAATTTAATCAAAACCTGGCAAGAGGTTTTAACAATAAAGGTTGTTCCTCAATTTTGCGGATTTTCAACAAACTTCAAAAAAGAAGGAGGTTCTAAATTCGACTGGATATTTCTTTTTTTTGTTTGCTATGACCAATCACAAACCGAACCCAATGATAAACATACATTTTACCAACATCCTTTTTAGAAAGTTAGGTTATCATTCCGACTTGGTCCCATATTAGTTTATCATGATCCGATCAGTGGTTTTTGAGTTATACTTAACTAGCGGCCCGCCTCTACTTCGCACGGTATACCTTTAAATATACACAATATAAACCTTCCTCTTTAAACACTCTATCTATTAAAAGAACCGCATCAAAATTTGTTGCGTAGTTCGAAAGATTGAAGCATACAAGGGGACATAAGGGCAGAGAACGCGACTTTGTTTTATACTATGTAGTGATCATGCATAAATTTTTATCCACCTTCTTACAAAAAATTGTTATGATGACTTATGGTCATCATAAAAAAAATGTTAAAATTTATGTAGGACAGTTTCGGTATCGTTTGCTATCTTTGGAAAAAATGCTAAGCGACGTGGTAATTAAGTTAGTTTTTTAACCGACTTTTAAAAAGGAGGTTCTCAATTTGACTATATTTTATTTTTAAATTTTTGTTTTTGTATATTACTCGGCCAATTTTGATAGTTCTTTTTGAGGTCATGATTCCGAGGTGGTCCCATTAAGTTTAATTCTGACTGCCGACTCATTGATTTTGAGTTATATTTATTAAAAAAGGGTGATCAAATCGCGATGAGGTACCTACGTAATGAAATAGTTGGAGTCGGTTTTTGCAATTTTACTTCGCTTAATTATTTATGGTTTTGTTACGCTTAAATTATCCTTGTAAATTTTACAAGGAGACAATCGCCTAAAAACTATCAAGTATGAGCTTATAGTTATAATAACGTAGCAAATAAATAGTTAGTAAAAAATAACAGGGCCGTAAGTAAACCAACGTACTGAATAAACCTGTCGAATACCAGTTTAGTTTATTCATTTATACCGTTTTATTTATTCAGTATCCACCTCAAGGTAAAAATAGGTGACAGTGTGCTGATATATTTGTACTATACTAGCTGTTGTCCACGGTTTCGTTCAAGTGAAACAAACAAACATACATCCTTATATTGTCATGTCGTACTAAGAATCTTCTAGAAGGTTGGTATTAGAAAAAGTATAAAAAAGAACTCGGAAGATATTTTCAATTGAGTTACCAAGTGAAATCAGGATTCATTTACATACCTATAATTCTAGCTGAACCGGCGAACTTCGTACTGCCTAAATTTGTTGAAATATAGAAAGCAGCGCTGCCTACTGAGTTTAACTGTTTTCAAACCCTTCAAGGGAATACTTACATGGTTTGAAAACACAAATTTCAAAATGGTTCAAAAAATCATTTTCTATAAACATTGATAAATCTTTTCAAAAGTTTCGCCACAATAATTTCGACTAACGGTTACATAACTGACATTAAATTATCATTTGTATACAGTATTAGTGCGTGAATATATTTTATATCAATAAATTTTTAGTATTAACTTAATTTGGCGCCAAAATATCAAGAATTGTAAGCACTCACCTATTATTTTTCAAATGACAGTAACACGGCGAACAGACGCAGAAACATTTTTGCGGTTTGTTTGTGTTTTAGGGAATTGGTTCGATTTTTACCTTTTCTTTTTAAAAAAATGCTTTTTTGTTTGTTTATAAAATCTAGGTATGTTTTAATCTAATACATCTGCCACGCGGAAAAGCTAATCAAAGAGAATATAATCACTACGTTTTAAAGCTAATATTGATTAAGCGAAGCGAAATGGCGGGAATTTTTCCTTTTTTTTAAGTTAATTTGCCCCTTTCTGAGGCCGGCTAAGACCTTTAGGCCATGCTGCCACGTCTTCCGCATTAATTATTTCAGTATTAGTCACATGTCTTCCGTTAATTATTCTTATACAGTCATTAGCCACTGTTTACAAAGTCACGTCAGGCTCTTGAGTAAAGCGGCGGTCACTTTACAAAAGCTCACTTTGGAAGATTTGGCGGCAGCGAGGAAATTCACGATACACTAATTTCTTCATGATTATTTCATTTGTGCACGTTCACTGAACAAAACTGAACTAATTTCCACCTAAATTAACTGATTTCACTCAATATAAACACGAAAATCAATAATTATGAAAAAATACGACCATCTTCCTTTTTTTTAAGTTAATTTGTACCTTTCTGGGACCGGCTAAGATCTTTTAGCTATGCTGCCACGTCTTCCGTAATAATAAATTCTTTTTTTTATTTATTCTACATTCAATTCTTCAGTTTCGTATTATCTTGTTTTCCCCTTTTTTAATAGCCTTTACTAAGTTCAAAGGTCATTTTAGTCCTTAAACACGTATTTAGTTTTTAATTCCTTGAAATTTCCATATTATGTTCCCCCATTATTTTCCTTTATTATATGTCATATCCTTGAACAACATTACATACTTATAAATTATAAAATTAAAATGCTAACTCAAACTCCATACGCAAATAATCTTTTTATCACAATAATAATTATTGTTATTTAAATAGAAGAACACGTCCAGGAATAATTACGATCATTACTTACTTACACATTACGTCCAAAGACATAGGTATGGTACATATCGCATATTGATATCATACCTACCTAAGTTTTCATGTTATAGATTAGTCGCTGTCCTACTGCTGGGATTTGGGCCTATTGAGTGTCTATTGGTTATCCTCATTAAAATGTCATTGTAACGGGAGAAATTTAAAGCCATCACTCAACTGCCTATGATTTTGTTAGTTGATTAAACCAGCCAAATAGAGAGGCAGATAATCTGGTCTATACAGAGTACCCAAACCATAAAGGACGAACGTGTTTGAGAATAGATGTTTCAATCTCGCCCTTTATTTTTAATGTAATTTTTTATACTTTTTATTTAAAACTAGCTGTCTTGGCGAAATTCGATCCAGCCATTCGGTTTTATGTGAAAAATTAAAATGTTGTTTTTATCAGTTTCCTCGCAGTTTCTCCCTTTTTCTTATTTTTTAAACCTTCCCTGGACTTAAACAAATAATTCGAAACCAAAATTAGCCAAATAGGTTCAGCCTTTCTCGAGTTCTAGCGCGACTAACGAACAGCAATTTCTTTTTATTTATGTGTGTTCCATTTATACATTTTATTTAGGTTAAGTACCTATACATAATATTATGTCGGACTAACACGAAAAATGACAAGTCTAATCCACAAAATTTTGATTTAAACTAGTTTTACGTAAATATTCATACACCCGTGCGCTATTAACAGTGCGAAAATTATGTAACAGTAGGTATTCCAACAAGAATGCATTCATGTTAGGTATATTTGGTAGCATTTATGTAACAACCTGTCGTCTTTAAAAGACGTTCCAGACGGTTGTAAATACACCTTCCAACAAAGGTAACGGAGGAAACTTTGTTGCCACCTTCCGGTTATTATTAAGTTTGTAATAAATCTACAGTCCAGACAGATACACACCAACGATTTCAACCAGTGTTTACGATCGTCTAGAACAGTTTATCTATATCTATCTAATATATAAAAGTTGATCTCTATTTCCGTTGGTCATTCCGCGTGCAAGACTGGAGCAATTTAAATAATTATTTTCTTGTTGTAGAAGTCATAATATGACTTCTCTCAGCACTCAGAAATGTCAATTATCTTTAAATCATCAATACAAAGTTGTGAGTTAATGGTACATTAAATGTTTATTGACGTCGCTCAGTGCTGTCATCCCTGTGGCCTAATGGTTCAGGTGTTGGACTTGATTGCATGAGGTCCCGGGTTCGATCACCGGGTCGGACAACAAAGACACAGGAAATGTGTATTTTTAATTTTCTAACAAAAATAATGTTGCTTGGGATTGGATAATATGTTAAAAAGTATCGTGAAGATACTTTTTTTATAAATTGCAGTTCCAAATCGACAAATGACATTTAATATTGCTTTTGCCATAAAACTAATAGGTTATATAAAAGAAACACATTTTTCCACTAGGATAAAAGCGTCACGAATATTTCGGTAGAGTCAAACACCAATATCCTCAACCAGTCGGCAGTCACGTCTCAATGTCAAGTGAAAGAAGGACGCAACACGTACCCAATGAATCGTAATTAAATAACCTGTCTATATTTGAAAAGGAATTCAATATAAAAAGTACTTCTTGCTTTTATCCCCGAAGTGGTAGACAGAGAAACAAAAAAGCACTTACAATTAGCTAAAGGTACATAAGATCCCACAATTTGATATAGCATACTTATCACTAACCAGGCATGACCTCATAAATAGCAATGTTGATTATATAAATAAACTGGCTGAACCGGCGAACTTCGTGTTTGATATTACTAACAGTTTGTATATAGAAAAAAGCGTTGTTTTTCTTATTTTCCCCGCACTTTTCCCGTTTTTTCTTCATAAACAGCTTCTCCTGACAGTGACAACACAAAAAAATAACAAAATTGGTCCATCTGGTCACACGTGATGTGACAGCGAAGATAAGGATTCATTTCTATATATAAATAAATAGGAAAACATGTCTTAAACATGGTTGCCTGACCCAGGAATCGAATCCGAAACCGCATGTCAACTCCAACACCGAACCTGACCGGAATTTGTACTTTCTAATACGATTTGGGATTTATTTCTCGTAATTGATTTCACAATTCAATTTATCATAATCGGCTTAATTTCGCTTCCTATTGTAGCTTACGTGCGCAAATGTAAGTTTTGAATGGCTTTCACCAATTCGTTGTAATATTATGATTACGTTTATAACTAGGTAACACATTACCACAAACACTTGCATAATAAATAAATAGGACATATAAATTAAACACAGTAACTAACCACACATAATCAGGACACAAAAAATTAACAATCGCGGTATCGACGTCATGGTCCGTATTAAACTACTAAGCGACATGGCACCTTTCACTCCCGCGCACATACTGCCAAGTCCGAGGTAGCTCGAGCCACCTCCTAAATCACGTCAGTATCATCCACACAGCTTTCTCCTTTACCACCGAATTTGATATTTACATGTCCTAGCTGGTGACCATTACATCATTAGTTAATGAAGAGGCATTTTTGTGTATGACCAATACCGTGACTTATTCTTCCATTTTGAGTCTCAGTGGTACATTAAAGGTACGCAAAATTGTATGTAGCTGTCATATATAAAACCACTTTACACGGGATTCGGTATCTTATGGTGAATATGGCCATGACCCATATCTTGATTAAAAAAAATATTTATTAAGTTAGGTATTTACGAGACGAGGTTTGACGTG
>NJDD01007565.1:0-20789 GCA_002245505.1 Calephelis nemesis | reverse complement strand
ATGTGCGTGGGTGTATGGATGCGCGCGCGTGTGTGTGTATGTGTGTGTTAGCTACAGCCTACAGTCCTGTTTACAGTGTAAAGTTTAGCAAGTGCGCCTGTCACTAGTCAAGTTTAATTTTTTACCCAATATCGCCAAATCGGACTTAAATTATTCAAAATTAGTCATAAGTCCTCTTAATTGATGTCAGGGTCTTAAGTAAAGCAGTAGGATCAATACATAAACTCAACAAATAAGATTTAGTGCCATAGAGGAAACACACGATACTCTCATTTCTTCATGAACTTGTGCACTTGTTATAATACCACAGACACACATAGAGACACGCACAGACACACATACATACTCAGTCACACATACACACACGCACGCACACACACAAAAACACACACACAGACACACAAAGTTTGTGTGAGTACAGCTACGATGTGGCCTATCATTCTCATTTACGAGGCTATTCTTGTGTAATCCAGGTATTAGACTTTATAACAATTTTAATTAAGCTATGATATAAGCCAAGATTTTAGATTTCAGTCATAAATTGCGATATTAATTGCGTATTTATGTCATAATTTAGTACACATTGTTTTAAATACGGAAGTTTGTGTGGATGTTAGTTACTCAATCAAAAATGCTTTCTACGGCTTGATTTGAGCAAATTTGATGTTCATCAAAAATGTTACTGTTTGAAACACATCTGTAATCCTACTAATTTTATAAATGCAAAAGTTTGTAAGGATGTGAGTATGTTTGTTATTCTTTCACGCTCGAATGGCTAAACGGAATTGTTCGAAATTTGGATCACAGATAGATTGTGACCTGGATGAACATATAGCCTATATTAATCCAGATCGAACAACGGGTTACTGTGAAAACGCGGGCGAAGCCGCAGGCAACAGCTAGTATTTATATAAATATATAATATTGCAAGTGTAGCATTGTCTAAGATTATAATATTTAGTTTATAACAGACTTTATTCATTCAATTATCTATATATCTGTACAAATAAATGAAATAAGAGTGTTTATAATATTAAAATAACCGCCATATGGATGTATGGTACAAATACAAAAATATTTTTTTAATATTTTAATCTGTCGGTTTGTTCCGGCTAATAAATAATAATAAATCTGAAAAGGCTGGACCGATGTAGATGGAACATTTATTGGCAATTTTTGATTTAGACTTTATTGTTGAAATCGCGGGCACAACATTTTTTTTAGATTTTCAGCATCTTTTAACCACGTTATATCAAAAATATTTATTCACTGCTTTTACTAAAAAATTACCTAATAACCTAGCCGTCATATTAGTAAACATAGATTAAAATGCTTGAATGTTCTATATTATAGTCTTTTTTACACACTAGAATACAGACCAAAATCTTCTTAGTTTTACTCTTACTTAGTATTTGTTTATTAGCAAGACAATAACTATTTTATTAATAAACTATGACTAAAGTAAGAGTAAAGTTAGGTTGTATTACAGTCTGTATGACGTTGCAATAAGACTATAAAACTAGGTTGAACCTTGAAGTACTTTAATCTACCGGTTGTCCCTCACGTTTAAATGTCCCACATTTGTCCCATGTCCCACCGGGATTCTTCCTTTCTATAATTACTTGTTTACTTAGCGCGGTCTTCGGCATTCCTAATCTTCAATTCCTAATCTTCAATTCAACAGTAATATAACCTTATAATCCATAGTAGTGTGGGAATTAGTGTCTTCGGCTAGTCGTAGGTGCCTTGTTCTATGTACTTGTATACAAGTTTAATAAAATGTTATTAATTGCTAAGATGTATTTTACAGGGGACGTAAAATAATTACAGTTTTAAAAATATTTGTCTTACTATCACTTGACTATAACACTAACTAAAAAATATATTAAACTAGCTGTCCCGGTGATCTTCATTTCACCCGTTCAGTTTGTATGGTAAAAATGATGAATTGTTTCTTTTGTTTTTCGCAGTTTTCCCCTTTTGTTATCTTTTAAACTTTCTCTTGACTTGAATAAATAATTAAAAATCAATATTAGCCAAATTGGTTCAACCGTTCTCGACTTTTAGCGTGACTAACAAATATTTAGCGTGACTAACAAATAGCAATCGGTTTTTATATGTAAAGATAAATAAATGCCTCTAGCCAAATTCCACAAATTGATCTAACTACAAATATTTATAAATACTCAAATAAATACAGACATGGATGTTTATAGCAACAACGAAGTTAATATTTCTTCTCTTATTGTTGCAGATGTCCGTGAATCTTCCATCAGACAGCCTGTTTTTAACTTTCGAAAATAGGAGGAGGTCACAGTTTAGGTTCCTCTATTTTTTTATATACCTTTATCGATTTCTCCGGTGATTTTGGACCAGTTTTAAAAATCCTTTTTTATTTGAAAGAGCCTACGTTTGGACATTCTTTTTTTCTATCCACTCTGATGATAGAAACCTAAGGAAATCTAAGAAAAAACTATTTTTTTGTGAAAGAATATGACATAGTTATTGATACCTAAGTGGTTTTTACAGTTTTACTGTACAAACTACGAAAAGATATACGTAATTGTCTTATTAATATCTAAACACGGTGTAAAGTACGCCAAGGTTCAACCTCGTATTTATTACAATGTGATACAGACCATAATATTAACTTAATTTAATATTAGTCTACGTAAAACTGCAAAAAACCGACTTCAACTTCAATAAATAAATCATCTACGTACACAAAAACTATTATTTTCCTCTATCTCTTTAGAATTCCATTATCAGATTCTCGACGACTTGGTGACAATGAGACCACATAGGAAGTATGCTCTTACAGCTACAAAAAGAATTTTCAAATCCAGTTCAGAAAAGACGGAGAAGTCGGTTAGCATATACGTATATAAAAAATATAGGAGTCAAATTTAAAACTTCCACTTTTTTTAAAGTCAGTTAAAAATGGAAGATGTTCCAAATTCAGCTTGTGTATTTATTTCTTTATTAGGCCATTAAACTTTGTACAGAGTACTTAGTCCAAATTTAATATTTTTTTGGACAGAGCAGGTATTGTAACCCCCGAGGTAGTTACATAAAAAATGTATGGCAATTAGTTAAATGCTTTTAGAGTGTTAATGATCAATACGTATATAATTGTTTACTTTGAAAACATAATATTAAAATTGAAGTCAGTTTGTACAGTTTTACTTCCTTTAACTCATTTTTTTTTTTGAAATACTAGCTTCCGCCTGCGACTCCGTCAGCGCGGATGTCAGTCTTCGCGTGATAAAACTGAAAAATTAGGTTTTTTTCTACGTATTTTCCAGTAGAAAAAGTATCCCATTTTATGACCTGGATAATAAGATATAATTATACCAAGTTTCATTGAAATCGAACCGTTAGTTGAAAACTAACTTAGTGATGCCTGAACATAAAGACAGACAGACAGACAATTTTTTTTAATCACATATTTGAGTTTAGTATCGATCCAGTAACACTATTTGCGTTTTATTTGCTATTTATTTTTTCAATATTTTCAATGTACAGAATTGACCCTTCTACAGATTTATTATATGTATAGATTTTTTTATCAAAATATTTTTAGGTGAAAGTTTTTCAAATTAGGAGTGCGAGTGGTAAATAATTTCAGATTTAAAAAGGATCCATATCAAGTATATGGCATATCACGTAACCTAAAAGCTCTACGTGAATTCTCTATAGAGAACAAAGACGAAGGGCACTGATCCACTTCAACCACTTCCAACGCCATTCTCGCCATAAATAATTTACAAAACCTATATTATTTCGCTGAAAATTAGTCTATTATTTTAAATTGCTACAATATTTTACAACAAATAGACGACATATGGCTCTTGTGATAGTAAAATAATCAGAATATGGATAATGTTAAATAAATCAATATCCCTAGGCAGGCAGTGAAGGACTACCTATTAATCATCGTCATCATTATCAGCCGAAGGACGTCCACTGCTGGACATAGGCCTCCCCCAAATAGTGCCACAAGTCACGGTCACCAGCTGCTTGTATCCAGCGACTTTAACCAGATTATCAGTCCACCGAGTGGGAGGTCGTTCAAAACTACGTCCTCCGGTGCAGAGCCGCCCCTCGAGAACCTATTCATACCAAAGATCTTTCTTTTTCTTTATGTTAATCAACATTGGATCAATTTGACCGCTTCGTTGGTCGAGTGTCTATCGTACACGCCTAACTACATCGACCAACCGCGAGGCTCGGGTTCGATTCCCGACGGGGGCAGGCATTTGTGTGGTGAACATTTAAATGTCTGTATTTCCGGGTCTGGGTGTTTATTCAAATTTATTCTGGTATCTATTTAAGTATTTCTGTATATTAGTATCGTTGACTAACACCCATAACACAAGCGTATAATTTGCTTACTTTGGGGTTAGATTCAATTTTTGTGACTTGTCAAGGAATGTTTATTATTTTTTATCATTATTATTAAATAATATATTTTCAGCCCGAATTACCGACCCCATGTCATGTTATGTCACTCCATACCCCGCTAGTGAATAAAGTATTTTTTTGTCAAAAAATCTGGCACACGAGCCTTCTGATAAACAGTTACCATAATTGTAGTTTATCAATTAGAACCAGCCATGGTCGTGGCACTGCACTCGTTAGGCTACCTATAGGTACAGTTGATGTAGAATACAAAAAAATATGGAATTAAGTAAGTACATTTATTTAAATGAATCAAAAAATATTTTGTTTGTATCGACAATATTGTCCAATAATTGCCTGTAAGCTCTTCTCCACTGCTATGTAACAGGTTTGAAGGCTCTCTGAGACTAGACGCCTGCGATCATATTTTTTTATTGTGAATGAATGAATACACTTTATTATGCACCAAAATTTACAAAAAAAAATACACACTTTTTCACTTATAGTAATATTTAACTTAGGTGCACAAAGGCGGTCTTATCGCTTCAGAGCGATCTCTGCCAGACAACCTTAAACCTTACCTTGTGGTGACTGGTGAACCTGAAATAATATAATTGCAACAAATCGCCTCTGTGGTCTAGCGGTCCAGGTGTTGGAATCAATTGCATGAGTTCCCGGGTTCTATTTCTAGGTCAGGCAACTAAAAGATAATTTTCCAATTTTATAATAAAAAAATGTTGCTCAGGATTGGATATTTGCCCGGTTGCCGATAGGCTTGCCACCTATTACATTGTCGGACTTAGTATCTTTGGCTAGTCGTGGTGCCCTGGTTGTGCCTCTGCCTATCTCTTGTTAAGATACTTTTTAAAGATAATAATATTAGTATGGCTAATTTGCTTAAAATACAAATTTGTAAAAGACGTTTGCTAGTCTATTGGGTCACATCTAATACATAAAAATTGAACCTGAACGGGTGGACGAATTTTAGGTACTAATTTCTTTTTATTGAGTTAGTTACTGTAAGGAGAAGGTTATTGGCTAAAATGGCTAAAAGAATGATTTAATATATACGAACTGTTAATATCAAGCGATACGAAGTTCGCCAATTCGGCTAATAATTCAGTAATTCTTAAGAAAATATTCGATTCAGAATGGTCACGTTTGGATGTTATTTAGATATTCCGTTGACCGTAATTGTTGGCATATGGTCTGTTTGGAGTACGAATATGCAATGGATTTGTGTGTCAATATAAGGCATTCACACTGGCATATGTAATAAAGGCCTACTTCAAACAAAGCAGCATACAGCTCTATTAGTAATTATCCTATAAGTGTGTTGGTTTATATATAACTCCATTTTTTATAACAGCATAATGATCTTATAATAAGAAACATGTGTCGATTATAAATATCGCCTCTATGTCCAAGCCGTCCAGAATCGGACATGAAAGCTCGGTGAAGTTGCATAAAATCGCGAAATTAGCAACAATTTAGTCATTCAAAAAAAAAATCGGACATGACTTCTTGAGATCCCGGACTCGATCCTCGGATCGGGCAACAAAAAAATTGGAAGTGCGTATTTTTCATTTTCTAATAAAATGTTGAAGATGTTTTGTCTCTTTCTATTACTATTGGTGAAAGAAGATACTAACTTAAAATTAATGAGTGAGCAACGAATTTCCCACCAAATGTTGTCTTACAAACCAATAACGACACGGTAGTTACCAACCAGGTCATTATAGTAGCTTGTAGGTAACTAACTACCTACATTAGGAGTAAACCTGCAACTGGTTCTTATCAGGTAGCCTTATTGCTATAGCAGTTTAAAAAATAATTATCTTAAAATTAAACAAAATCAGTGAATCCCTGACTAAGCCCATCTAGCCAAGGATCATCTTGATCACGTCAGCTTTCAAACAAAGAAACCGTATCGGAATTGGTCCATCCTTTCACAAGTGCTACAAATACAAGTTTTTAAAAAAACAAACATACATACACAAACAAGTCAAACCTGCAACACCTCTCTTGTTGATGTGTTGCAATCCTACTTTTCTAAATCAAAGATGAATAACAATTGATTTCTCGTACAAATTTCAACCCTGTAACGTATGGAAACTTTTTTTTAATGGTAGTCTGGAAGTCTCAAATCCAGTTTAAGTTGGCTTAGGCAGCCCTGCAAGAATCATGACACCTGGCACTCGATAGGAATACCATGCAAAGGACTTGGCGTTAAGATATTGTACGTAGTAGGAATGTGTTAGATGTTCAAATCTTGAAGGTAAGTAAAACCATTGATATACACAAAACGTTTTAAATTCATGATTTCTAAACTGCAAAACTTATGAGTTATAACGTCTAAATATATACAAAGTATTTTTTTAATATATCCTATCAAATAAAAAAAAATTAAATCGGACAAAGCGTTAATAATTTGTTGCCTAATTAACATTGTACATTTTAGTCTACCCTGTTGGTAACGGTTGTCTAAAAGCACCATAGATGTCATAGATACCTACTTTCCTGTGACCAGTGTCAGGCCTAATGTGAGAATCTACCAGCTACTCTACTCTCATTATGGCAGCAGTAATAGATACGGCATTGGATCTCTACCCAGGCCAGTTGCTGTACAGCTCTCTATCACCAGCAGACCCATTTAAGCTTTGATTGCTTCTTACGAGCTTACAGGCAAGGTCGATAAAATATTATCTATTCTACACAAAGGACTTGGACCAATACGAGGGAAATACTTTGAGTTTTACCCATCTCCCATGGCAACCCCTTTGGCGGGATAAAAAGTAGCCTGTAACTATTCTCCGACTATATGCCTATCTGCCAAATTTTGATTACGATCGGTAGGTAATAGATTCGATGTGAATGGCGGTCAAAATATCTCATCGAGATATCATACGTATGACAGGTGAAAATTCTGAAATGACCATATATGTAATCTATAGCCCATTTTTAGTATTTTGCGCCCTATCTTCAAAGTACAGAATTCACTTTTCTACAGTTTTATGCTGTGTAACGACATATGTATGTAAATATTAGTCATGTAAGTACTACTCAAGGATGTTATTATTGACATAGGTAGACATACCTACCTACACATTTTTTCTATGCCAAGCTTTCTAATACTTACGAAATTTACTTCTCCAAACATGTGACAAGTAAAAACAATAAACAAAATGGAACAATTTACTTGTGACTCGTGTCTCGTTTATGGCCGTGATGTAGATGCGAAAGTATTTTAAATTTCTCGGAGTCACTGATAACTCGCATTCCAAGTTAAGTACCTAGCAAAGAGTATAATAATATACATATATTGGTACCTAGATACGTAACCAGTAGGTAACATTTTCTCTAGCTTTTGTAGTCTTTTTTAAAAATTTTAAGGATATTGAAACTTTGCAGTTTGCACAGCCTAAAGGAGTTTAATAAGTGTATGTTTGAAATACTTTAGACTTCATCCAATTATGCTGTTACTGTCATCCGATCTAAGTTTGCCCAAATTGAGATTCCGACATAAGACTGAACAAAATAATATGTAACATAATAGTGAGAGACAACCTGGGCACCATAGATGGCATAGATTCTTATCTTTCCTGTGGCCGGGTTAGCCCTAACCCTAATTAAAAATTCAACCGATTTAAATCTTTACCCCGGACCGGAATACTGTAGTTCATACATACTGTCAATATAGAGGCAGGAATAGGTAAAGTGGTGGATTCTTATCCCGTCAAGTTACTGCACAGCCAGTGACGTTACTACTGGAGGTCAAAACGATTCCGTGCACCGGGGCCACAAGCTCAAGAGGCCTTCGGATTTTGATTACGAATTAAACATATTGTAGCAACCCGAAACTATAGCCCCCATTTTGAACAGGACCTTTAATTACCTGGCTATATCACTGTAGACAGCACACTTCGAAAGATGGTCTTATTGGTAATGGCCTGGTTTATCTATCCTCGCCTTTAGCGGACCCTCAAAGAAATCACGTAGATACTATCGTGCAAGTACAGCACTATTTTTTCTAAATCCAAATATAAATATTTAAATTTTTAACAATTTATTATAATTCATATTTACCTACTTTAGATACGACTCGGTAATCAAATATTTATCACGCTGACAATTGACAGGGCTCGGGTGTGATTTTTGACCAGATAGGATTTTATGAAAAAAATATGTCCACTAAGTATTTACCTAGCCCGTGCATTAATTAATTTGTTTCAATGCTTATTAATATTATTATATATTACTGGAATAAATATTAAATATATACTGATTACGTAAATACAAAACATATAAACAAAACATATTGTGTAGGTTTGTCTTGTTGCGTAATTTGTCCAGAGATAAACTACTCGATGTTATTTAAAACTACACGATTTTCCATTACATTAATAAGTATAAAGACTCATTAACAAACGTCCGCGTAGGATTTAATAAAAAAAAGTATAAAATAAAGTAGCCTAAGTTATTCTTTACTACTTGCCAGCGAAAATCATGTCAATGCCAGTCCAGCCATTTCAGATATTTTATAGGCTTAAGCAAACAGACGGACAAACACTGTAAAAATCTTGTTTTGATATAATATGTACCGTATGTTATGTATACAATTGACGCTGTGGGTATGTCCGAGAAGACTGTCTTACAAAAATATGATCGTCTCCCGTTTTGAGTTTATGACTCTTAAGTCACAAGTCCTCGTTCTGGAAAATGAGATTTTTACTCTACTCTTTGTTGTGAGGTATTAATATCGCTCTGTGTTCAAGTGATTGATAAGATAACGAAGCTGTTCATCTCGCCTTGAAGTACAGCCCATGGGTAGTCATCTTGAATCAGAGCGAAAACCAAACCTATTTTCTAGAGTCATTACTTCTTGTATTTATACGATGACTTTGTTATCTTCTTCTTCTTTTATGGCCTTTAGACTTTGTGATACATTTATAAAAAGGAGTATTAATGTCAATGTCAAAGATGACGTGTCAAACGTCAGGTAGTGAATTGACAATTTGACTTTGACACTTGACAGTATTCTTGTATTGATGACGAGGAATCAGGATCAAATTCCTATTTAATTTTTAGTTTTTCATTAGTTGTATTTATTAAAAGCTGTGTTAAGTAAAGCAAATTATCGGAATAATTTAATGGATATTAATATAACAGACAACCATGACGACTTTACGTGAAAGACAACTCAGTAAGTAATTACTTAAATTGTAATGTTTTTGTCGATTTATTACAAATAAATAGATTAAAAGTTATGTTTAGTAATATATTGACGAGTATTCCTCGTTTAAAAATCTAGAAATATAAAAGATGGCATCTGATCTTGTCCCTAGAATAAGTTTACAGAACATATTAACATTGTTAGTACATGTTTTGGTAACAAGAAATGATATCAGCTAAGTGAGGTGCAACTGTCTTATAATCTTAAATACTATATAACATTTGGGACTTGGTATCTTAGGCTGGTCGGTCTGGTCGTGGGTACTCTGGTTGTACCTCTGCCTACCTCTTCAGAAATACAGGCGTAGATACTACTACTACTAGAACATTTAGCAATACATCATTTCAAAAGAATGTGAAATAATCTCATGTATGTTTTTCGTAATTCTAGATGCTCTGAAACAAATGCTTAATTTAAATCAACCAATTACCAAATCTGTAGCAACTGAACCATCATGGAAAGTACTTGTTTATGACAGAATTGGCCAAGACATAATTTCACCTCTTATATCAGTCAAGGAATTGAGAGAATTGGGTGTAACTTTACATGTGTAAGTAACTTTGTTTTACTGAATTTCAACACTACAAAAGTGCTTGTGCTTAGAACCAAATAATATTAGTAAGCTTATACAATGTATTAGGATAGAATTTTGATAAAGGTAATATTAAAGTTCTTACTGTTATATAAAAAGAAAAAAAACTTAAATTAAAAATCTCCTGTCGGTGTTTTTGGTCACATACTTCTAAAATGGCTCGGGTACCTTTTCTGTTATTTTTGTGTCTTTCTTTAGTGCAAGAAAAGATCAAAGAGTAAATTTCATTCATCAAGATGTTTTTACAGTTGAAAGTTTGCCAGTCCATTCTAAATCTAATGCATTTTTTATGTTGTCAAGTCTATTTTAACCCCTGACCCAAAAGGAGGGGTGTTATAAGTTTGATGTGTTTGTGTGCATGTGTGTGTATGTGTTCAAGAGTGTGTATGCATGCATGTGTGTGTCTGACTGTAGCAACATAGTTTTTCGGTGGATGGATGGATGGATTGTAATAAAGTTTTTTTTATTTAAAAGCTGATAGGATTGAGACGGTTCTTATATATAGGAATATCTATATATATAGCTTATGAAGATCTGTCCATGCCTTTAAGGTCATCAGCTCATACGTAAGAAATGGATGTTAGATGCACTAAGGGTATTTATTTCACTTTTAAACATGTGTAAGACCTGACTGATAAAACACTAATGAGTGTTGATGGAGTTAAAAGACAGGAGTCTCACTCATTTTATTTGTCGTAACTAGATCTGTTTGTATTTTCTTTTGATGAAGACTTGATGACAAGGATAGTTTAAAAGTTAAGGTATTTTTATGTTTATGTTTTATAATCTTTGCAGTTCATCTAAAGCATGTTAAAAAGAAAGGTATGTAAGTTAGACGTGTGTGAGTGTGTGTGTCTCTCTGTGTCATCATTAGTTTTGGAGGGATTGACTGTTTGTCGGAGGCTCATTTAATATTTTTTATTTTAAGATTATAGTAAGATTTTTTTATAGCCAATCCAGCATATTCATAATTTAGTCTAATATTATACTTTAATAATTTGAATAAGTTTATTAGAACGATGCAATCTGCTTTGATTACTGATATAAATGTTATTATTAATTTTTTCAAAGGAAAATTCCTTTTTCAGACAATTACATTCAGATAGAGATCCAATACCAGAAGTACCTGCTGTCTATTTCTGTTCTCCATCAGAGGAAAACTTAGGCCGTATTTGTCAAGATCTTGACAATGGAATTTATGACCAGTGTCATTTGAATTTCATATCACCTATAACTAGGCAAAAATTGGAGGATCTAGCAGCATCGGCCATTCAATCAAATGCTGTCATGAGTATACACAAAGTGTTTGATCAGTATTTAAATTTTATTTGCTTAGAAGATGATTTATTTATTATGAAACACCAACAATCAGACTCATTGTCATACTATGGTAAGCATTATCTTACACTGTACTGTAATAACTGCCAGAGCTTTGTATTTTAAATTCCTAATGCTTTGGAAAGTTTTAATAAATTTCAAAGTGACTAGCCAATGCGCAGGATTTTACTTCAATAAACATTATTATTGTTCTTACTTAATAGATTTTAATTAAACATAGCTTAGATGTTTAATCGCTTCAGTGGTCTAGCAGTCCAGCAGGTTAGACCCCCGGGTCGCTCCAAAAATATAATTAGAAAATGTATATATCCAATTTTCCAGTATGTGCTAGTTTTGCGATAGGTTTGCCACCAATCACATTGCAGGACTTAGACTGAAAACTCACGGTGCGGTTTTTACCGGCCATGGGCCCGCAGGTTCTGGAGAATGTAGATATATATGCAAAAACTAAGATCACATTTTACGGCGCGATTTTCACCCGCAGCGCCTGCGGTTGTTAGCGGCTACCGCGGATCGTGCGGTCGGCGATCTCCCGCCGCTTCGGCGGGTTGCGACCGCGACCTCTGCGATCGCTTGGCGGGCGATCATTTTGTACTATTTGTACTGATTATTTAACCGCAACCGCTGGCCGCGCGATAATCAACCGCCAAGTTTGCGCTCGATAATTTCAACCGCGGCGGCTGCGGGACCGCAAAAATGACCCGTCTTGTGAGTTTTGAAATAAATTCGCAAAACCGCGATCGCCGCGGGCGCGGGTAAAAATCGCTCCGTGAGTTCTGTCTCTTAGAGACTTCGGCTAGTCATGGGTGCCCTGGTGCCTTTGACTACCTCTTCGTGGATAATGGCGTAAAGATACTTTGTTTTAGATGTTAAATTTTGTTTTTTTTTAAACAATTTAATATAATATTGAAAACTTAGTTAAAATTAGTCTAATTGTTTTCCAATGATGCCATAGTATGTATGAACTAGCAAGAATGTTATAAAATGGCGAAAGAATTTGATTTTGCATATAAAGGTATCCTAATAACCTAGCAGTGTATTTAAATAGAGACACAACCCTTTTAATTATTTTTTAAACTTTAAACTTGCAACTTCATTTCGTAAAACTAAGTAAACTGTGTATTTCAATTTTTTTAACACTCCGGCTTCCTAGTGCTAGATACTCCTATTCATATTCATGCTAATTTAATATTTTCGGCTTCTCCAAGATGAAGAACTTTATTAATTGTAAATAAAATAATATACTGGTCCAGGATGTAATAATATACTAAAATCAATTACTTTTCTATTACTCTGCAACATTTAAATCTACACTTCTGTTATTTGGTTATAATAATGTTTTTTTTTATTTTCAGCCATAAACAAAGGGGACACAAAAGATACAGAAATGGAAGCAATCATGGATGAAATCGTAGAAAGTCTTTTTTCAGTATTTGTCACCTTAGGTAAGTATTATATTACATAATTTTATTTTAATAAAACATCCTAAGGGTAAACTCACTGGTTGAATCTTTAACATTTATAAGTTTTATTAGATATGTAAGATTTTACTTTGTTTTTTTTTTTTTGAGAGAGTTCAGTGAACATGAACACAGGCGTAATGATGGTAAAACACAAGTGTAGCCTATATACACTATAGAGCTTACAGGTGCGTCGTTAACCTGAGGCTGTGATATGAAACCTATTTTGCAAGTCTATCGGCTACCCTCCCCACAGGACCGGAACATGACAACAGTGGATTCCTACCCGGGCAAGTTGTTGCATAGCACTCTGCTACCAGTAGTTATCCATAATATGCCATTGTTACAATATGACCATACTTATTATGTTTCTCTAAAAATTGGAAAGAAATGTGTATGTACAAAATTCGGGTCACAGAAAACATAGAAGAGAGAGACATTTACTGCAACTTATTGTTGCTAATACTATGTCATTTGTTTTTAAAATTTTAGGTAATGTGCCCATAATACGATGTAGCAAAGGAAATGCTGCAGAAATGGTAGCCAAAAAGTTAGATAAGAAACTCCGTGAGAACTTATGGGATGCTCGGAATAATTTATTTCACGGACAAGCTGGTGCTTTCAGTTATACTAGACCAATGCTCATATTGCTGGATCGAAACATAGACATGGCGACTCCCTTACACCACACATGGACTTATCAAGCTTTAGCTCACGATGTGTTGGACTTGTCTTTGAATAGGTATTAAAATTTTTCTCTTTTTGCAAGTTTATTATTAAAATTGAAAAATTGTAACTTTGATGTGACAGTTACATTTTTTTAATTTATGGCTCATTGTAAAAGCCACTGTTTCTGTCAACCAGTTTGACTGGCAGTATGCGATAAATGAGTTACTTTTTAACAAACTTGTTTATTTCAAAAAGTATCTGCTCATAACCTGCATCTTTTCGGTTCTCTTTCCTTTATGAATTAAGTAACTGTTGAGGTTAAAAAGTAACTTAGGGCCCTTAGGATCTAACTCTAAGTTAGCAACATAGGGTTAAATCACTATATATATGACAGCTTAAACCTTTATTGAATTTAACCCAGGAATGCCAGTGTTCCTAATCTATACATATAATAAATCTGTAAAAGGGTCAATTCTGTACATTGAAAATATTGAAAAAATAAATAGCAGGGGGTGTCACTGGATCAATACCAAACCCAAATATGTGATTAAAAAAATGTTTGTCTGTCTGTCTGTATATATGTTCAGGCATTGTGTGAAAACTAACGGATCGATTTCGATGAAACTTGGTATATTTATACCTTATTATTCTGGGCATAAAATGTAATACTTTTTATCCTGGAAAGATACGTAGAAAAAAATCTTAATGTTTCAGTTTAATATCACGCGAAGACCGACATCCGCGCGGACGGAGTCGCGGGCGGAAGCTAGTATTTATAATATTTTTTTTAAGTAATGTGTCCTAGTAATTATGAAATATATTTTTAATATTACTTTTATTTCTAGAGCAGTTGTGCCAGAAACTTCCGGACCTGTAATACCAGGTCAAAATCCTAAAAGCAGAATGTGTGATTTGGATTCCAAAGACCCCTTATGGGCTGAACATAAAGGTAGTCCCTTTCCAACTGTTGCTGAAGCCATTCAAGAAGATCTTGACAAATACAGGTTTGTAACACATATCAAAATTGGTAACTAGATAATTTGTAATACTATTTTTATATCTAGATCGTCCTCATGATTGGACCATCCCATCGCCTGCTTGCAGTAATTTAGAGATAGATTACTGGATTTTTTTCACTGTTGCAGTCAGTCATACCTAGCTGGTATAATACTATACAAAATCTCGCTCTCTCGCCTCCACCTTAATTATTTTTACCATCATAATATATGCTATTTAAGCATATACATAAAAAAAATATCCACGGCTATATCCCCGAAGATGTAGGCACAACCAGGGCACCCTCGACTAACCGAAGACACTAAGTTCCACAATCTGATAGGTGGCAAGCCCAATTTTTTTTTTATTGCCCAACCCGGAAAACCCAGAGGCGATAACTTATATATTATAACATAAGTATTTTTGAAATACATACTGGAGCGTAGGGTAACTTGTTCTCTGCCGTAAAAAAACACGTGTATGGTCTTACTAAATATATATTTGAATGTTAAAAATACGGTTATATGTACGGTAAATTCAAAAGTTAAATAAATAAATTTGTCTTAGTTATACATTCTAAACAGTAATTAAAGATGAATTTGTAACTTCCTTGCAAAAAATGTTCTTTAACAGTGGAAAATTACTAATATTTTATTTATTTAGTTACGGATGTTAAAACTAAACGCATACTTGTATTAATTAGTATGTTTTTTTTACAGGAGCTCAGAGGCGGAGGTAAAAAAATTGAAAAGTTCGATGGGACTTGATGCAGATAGCGACTTAGCCTTAAGCATGGTGAATGACAATACTCAAAGACTGACAAACGCCGTTAACTCCTTGCCACAACTATTGGAGAAAAAGAGACTCATCGATATGCATACTACTATTGCCACAGGTAACTTATAAAATATTATATCGGGAATGAGACAATCCCATGACCCTCTAGTGGAATAATCTAGAGCACTGTTTCCCAAACATTATTCTGTCAGGGCCCGATAATTTTAATACTGCCCCTTTTTCGGTCTAATATTTATTTTAATATTTTTTAAACTTATGCTAGAAGTATTAAAGTATATAGAACAATATATTTATATTGTTTATAAAAAAATTATACTATTATTATTATTTTGTTGTCGTCTATTTAGTGCGATTTATTGTTTTTGCTTGTTATTAATTAAAAAGTCCAAATTCGTGGAATATGCCGTAAGTTTCATTATTCCGCTTGAAATTCTATTCTATATTTATCTTTAAAACGAAGTAGGAATATTGTGATCCGGTATTTTATATATATGGCCCGGTACCGCGATTGCGGTCCACCAATTAGCAAGCACAAATTTTATATAATTCATATTTTTAAATAAAGAAACACTTGTATGTACTGCTTCACGTATCACTTGTAATTTATTATTTTGTAAATAGCCTACTGGGGTCGCTTATACAGCATCGTCAGGACTAAAACTTGAACTGATTAAAAAAATATACTACTGGATTCTATTTGCAATCATTCTGATGCTAGAGAGCCTGCAATTAGCATGTCAACTCTATTCACCTCCTGCTTGCTGTTCATTACTATCTCCCTTCCTCCACGAGGTCCTAAAAAAAGTAACAGTAAATATAAGATCATCAATATCTGGAAGGCCGAGCTTTGCTCGGTATTTTTTTTTAAATGATTCCTAGCTAGATTGATTTATCGCCCCCGAGACCCCCTACATACTAAATTTCATGAAAATCGTTGGAGCCGATTCCGAGATTCCAATTATATATATATACAAGAATTGCTCATTTAAAGGTTTTGGATATGTGTTTTTAGAATCCATAATCAAAAATAATAATCGGCCATTGGAATTGATATCCACGTTCCAGCATTTTTTTATGTAAGAAAACAGCAAACAAGCATGCGATCCTCCTGATTGTAAGAGACAACTGTTGCCTATGCACATCATTGGTGTAGGTACGTCGCTATCTTGTGTCCATGGTGTTTCGCCAATCGTGCATATCTACCGGCTACTCTAGTCTATGGTCTACGGAACCTGACGGACGGAATAACTAAGGCCGTGGATCCTGAACCGAAAGAACTGCATCACGACACTATCACCGGTGGTCTTGTAATGACCTATTTATCCTTTGCTCGTTTCATACAGTAGTTTGGTATTTTTTAATTGCTATTGTTGGAATTTGGTTAGTATAATTTTCCCCGTGTTGGTCCGGGCTCCTTTGTAGAATAGACCATCTGCCTTCCTGTGCCGGGCGGCTTGTAAAAGGCGAGCATGGGCTTGCCGTTACTAACACCGTGACATCTGACTAGGTGGTAGAGTTTCGCAGCGACTCACCCGGATTGGTACCACCGCCATAACGTCATGACGTGTTCCGGTTCGAAGGGTAAGGTAGCCGGTTATCTTACTTTTGCTCGAGGCCTAACATCCCGGCCTCTGGTTGGCAACGCACCATTACCGCCTTTGGTGTCTCTAGGCGGCGGGAATTTCTTACCATCAGGAAATCCGTCCGCTTGTTTGCCTTCCAATGTTTATTATTATTATTAAAAAAAAGACAGATCGTAAGAGGCGAGCATAGGTTTAATGGGTCGCTGCCCATACCACTGGTGGTAGAGTGCTATGCAGCACTTACCCGGGTAGGGATCCACCGCCTTACCTATTCCTGCTGCCATAACGAGATCGTCGTGTTCCGGTCCGGAGGGTAGGTAGACGGTAGACTTGCATAATAGGCCTAACATCCTGGCCACAAGACAGTGACGCACCTATAATATCTATGGTGTTCATAGGCCACGATATTTC
The DNA here is from genome assembly GCA_002245505.1 of Calephelis nemesis. Lineage (NCBI taxonomy): Eukaryota > Metazoa > Arthropoda > Insecta > Lepidoptera > Riodinidae > Calephelis > Calephelis nemesis. Next base: position 3,308 of record NJDD01007565.1, on the reverse strand, counting down.
TTACCATCAGCAGAGCCGTGAGCTTGTTCACTGTCTCATCACATAAACAAAACGCAAATAATTTGATTAATGGCTGTATTTGGTCCAGAAATATTTATTTATATCAACGTTGTCTTTAGGAAGGCTTACAGGATATTTGTTTAACCAAAACAAAATTTCTTCTTTCAGCTATTCTTAATGCTATCAAATCCAGACGATTGGACTCGTTTTTCGAGTTAGAAGAAAAAATAATGAGTAAAAGTAGCGGTGTAGAAAGCAAGGCTGTGATGGATCTGATCACAGACACAAGCGCGGGCACAGAAGAGGACAAAATGCGATTATTTATTATATATTATCTGTGCACGTCGCAGATACCAGACGATGAATATAAGAAGTTCGAATCTGCGCTATTAGCCGCCAATTGTGATATCAAGCCACTCACTTACATGAAACGATGGAAGTAAGTAGTGTATGTCGGCATTAGAATGTAAAAACCCCATCGCTCATTTGTAATTTATCTTCTTTGTATCTATCTTAAATTGTTCCGTCCGGGTAGTCAGTCTCTAGTAGATGATATATTGCTGTTCAGAAACTCGTCCGGTTTGGTAATCACCGTCTTACCTATTTATGTTACTATTTCTGTACTATAACGTCCGTGCTTGGCGTTGTCGTGTTCAAATTTGAATGAAAGTCTAAATACATATTCCCCTGTCTTTTGCATATTTTCTCAGTAATAAAATAACAAAAATTGCATTGTTAAAGGAATCTCGCTATTGCGTTAGATTTCGATTCAAAGATACTCTGCTTCTACAGCAACGGGGGCCATGTATCACGTTATACATGCAACATTATAACAAAAGCAATCGAGCGCAGTAAAACTGCAAATACTTTATTATTTACCTCGTCGATATTTGATCTTGATTTGATAGCAAATATTTCCAAAATAGTCCCCCAAAATTTTTATCAGCCAGTGGTTTTTGAGTTACACTTAATAATGCATAAGTTTTTTCACTTTTCTTGACCTCACTTATGATAGCCTACACATACTCATCATTAATGAGATCGTCAAGATAAGGCCGAAAACCACTAGTCGGATCATGATAAAATTAATATGGGATCTCACTTATGATATCCTACACATACTCATCATTAATGAGATCGTCAAGATAAGGTCGAAAACCACTAGTCGGATCATGATAAAATTAATATGGGATCTCACTTATGATATCCTACACATACTCATCATTAATGAGATCATCAAGATAAGATTGAAAACCACTAGTCGGATCATGATAAAATTAATATGGGATCTCACTTATGATATCCTACGCATACTCATCATTAATGAGATCGTCAAGATAAGATCGAAAACCACTAATCGGATCATGATAAAATTAATATGGGATCATCTTGGAATCATGAACTATCTTTCCCAGAAAGAACCATCAAAACTCTCGTGGTCGTTTATTTCGACCATTTTGAGAATGATTTTTGTGTGATACCCTTTTTAACCCCCGACATAAAAAGAGGAGTTACAAGTTTGATGTGTCTGTCTGTGGCATCATAAATTTTAAAGGGATGGATCGATTTCAATGTTGAATTTTCGTTTGAAAGCTTAAAAGTAAAATATTTTCATGCCCATATCCCCGAAGAGGTAGGCAAAAGTACAACCAAGGCACCCACTACTAGCCGAAGAGACTAAGTCCCACAATGTGATAGGCGGGGCAAGCCTATCGCCAACCGGGCACACATCCAATCCCGAGCAACATTTTTTTTTATTAGAAAATTGGAAAAACCAAATTTTCCAATTTTCTAAAAGCCGGGACCTCATGCAGTCAAGTCCAACACCTGAACCGCTAGACCACAGAAGTAAAATAACATAATCGATATGATTTTTAGCTACATTATGAAGGTTTTGTGGGTTAGTTTGATTATTTATTAAAAATTCCAGGGGTTTCACAAAAATGTCAAGCCAAGGTCAATACGAAGGTGGAGGAACAAAAACCGTGTCCATGTTCTCGAAGCTGGTGTCGCAGGGCTCGTCGTTCGTTATGGAGGGGGTTAAGAATCTGGTTGTAAAGAAACATGTGAGTACTTTTAATTATTAAAATTTGACAATCACTTTTGACATACATATCTTCACACCAACTACCTTACGGAGTAGGTAGAGAGTGTCGAGTGCCAAACCTCATGATTCTTTTCATACAAACATGCCTGTGTTGGAGAGAGACTCTTGACATCATTTTCGGATAACATCCGAGCAATTTGATCGTTAAATGTCAACCTTGGTCTCCCCGGGTATCTACACCCATCCACATTCGCATTGTATATCTGCTTTGTCAATCTTTCATCTGTCATTTTTGCTACATGTCCGAACTAGCGGAACATGACCTTTCTCGTTTTAACACCAACACTTTCTTTCAATCCCACTCTTTGTTGGATCTCACTGGTACGAAATACGAATGCGGTCAGCGAGCGTAACACCACAGATTTTCCGTAGCGCTCATATATCATCGAGACGATCGTGATCGTAAAACTTTAGAACTCAAGTCGTGGTCACAAAATATATATTTGTACACACTTACAGGTATTTGGCAAAAAAATATGTACTCGAATAATAGAGTCGTATCGATCTTTAATTTAGTTCTTGATTGTTATTCAAAAGGCTACTCATAAGGTTTGTCAAAGATGTCATATGCAGCACTGAATGTTTCTATCGATTTCGATTACGGATCGTGTCGATCGAAACATATGTCGAGGTGGTTTTCCCCGTGTTTGTCTGGTTCTGTGTAGAATAAACCTGCTGTCACTTTGCCTGGTAAGCAAAGGCAAGCTTAGGTTGAAGGTCATTTACCACAGGTGCTACAGCGCTGTTTGCCTAACATATTTCTGCCGACACAATTTGATGTTTTGTTTGGAAGGGTAGGGTAGCTACTAAGTGTTAGGCTGGTTTAAGAGTAACGTTGATCATCGGCGAATTTGTTAAAGACGCGTTGACCACCTTTAGCGACGAGTAATCAGCGTTATTCTAAACAAACATAAATCAGTCCGTCGGCGCTGATGGTCAGCGTGAATTTCAAAGTCACTCTAAAACCCAGGGTTCAGAACAATGACGCATCTATGATTGTACGGTTTGACCCGTACATGTTTTGCGAACGCGGCAATCTTTAATTGCCGCGTATCATTTAACTTACATTTTTATTAGATTCTATACTTCTTATCGTCGGAGCTTGGTGGAATTCCATTCTTGATGTAATTTATTTAGACACACTTGTACTTGATGTAATTTATTTAAAAACACTTGTACTTTCCACAATATATTTTATTAT
>NJDD01007564.1:49791-88895 GCA_002245505.1 Calephelis nemesis | reverse complement strand
GCCAAGCAACCTTTTGCCAATATTATTTAAGTGTTAGCCTTTTTAAAGAAAAACTTGCTTATTTAAAACAAGTAGCATGTATTATTGTGTGTCATGATATTTAAAATACCACGTTGCATTTTACTATGTGGTATTTGATAACATACCACATTATAACACATAGGTTGTTTATCAAGGATTTTAATTATGATTTTAAAATAACATGTCGTGGTTAATAAAGTTCATGTCAAACTTAAATGCGGCTCCAAAGTATATAATATGTCGTTGCACAGAACTCATTTCAAGGTATCTGCAGGAATATGTACAGGGAAGTAAGGGAGCGCACCGCGCTCTCGCTCATACCCGTGCTTCGTTTTTTTTTCTTGGTTACAGTTGCGTATAACTTTTGTTTTGTGTTATAAATGCTGAATTTTATATACTAAGTATAGGATATGACAATGACAAACCTTACAATAGCATTATAAGGTTTAATATCTATGTCTTAAGAAGGCGGTTATTGGATCATACTATTTACGCGAGTGTGAGGCAGATGAACAAATTTATTCCTGTTTCGTAACTACTTCACTAAACTTTTTAATGTAAGGATTAATGTTAAAAATCGATTTACTAATAATGTTCATGAATAGATATAAATTAAACAAACAGTTACAATTATTTATTGTTGCATTTATTAACATTTTAAATGATAGTTGAGATAAACGAGCATGTAGAATGAACATAAATGAGCACTGCAATAATGCAGAAGCATTTAACAATAGTCATAGACTTTAATGGGAAACTCAATTTTAAATGGGAGAATCCATCTGGCACTCCGAGAGATTCTCGGGAGCTCGTAAAACAATATTATTTCGATATTACTCATTGTCATCGAAAAAAGACAACCTTATAATATATGTCATAAAGTTGTTTTTATAAGTCGACATTTTGTAACATGGAAGTAATAATGAATGTTCATAGTAGGGCTGCAGAAATGCAGTGTTACCTGAGTCCTGATCTTTGGAGATTCAAGCATAACGCTATATAAAAATAACAAAAACAAAATTGAATTAACAAATTCATAACGTGTCGTTCATGAATTTTCAGTCGACGCCTAAAAACAAGTCTAATATATCAAATGTTCGACTAGTATTGAATGTTCTCACGATATTTTCTTTTATAATCCAACTAACTGTATGGTCTTTTATGCATTTAAAAAATAATTTTCCGTATCAGCCAACTATCAATGACTATACAACAAGCATTTTTTTATATCAACACTTTGACAGGCGCATGACGCAATTTTAGAAATATTTATATATTTAACTAGATTATTTATTAGTAATCTTTAAAATTGTGTACTTACTTATTTATGACAAAGAAATTTGTTTATTTAACACCAGCTTCCGACTCTAATATTTTTTCTACTCTGCAGCGTCAAAACCCAGCGTATCCATTCAACTCCACAGTCAGCCAGCAAGCGCTAGCAACTTCAGGTTAACACAAACCAGCGGCAACCGCATCTCTATCCCGCCGCAGAAGAAGAACATTCTCGATGACGACGACTTTCCATCGCTCGGAGGGAGAGACGACCATCCTAGTATTGGAGCTGGCACTGTGCAGCCGCCTAAGGTAAACCCATTGCGTTAAAATAAGGTGGATTTAATCTCAAAACCAAAATCATTAGAATCTGATTTCGCTTTTCTTTATAAAGAAAATAATTACCTTATATAAAGCAACCACATAAGTATCTTACATATTTACACTCTTGCCTTACACATTTTAGCAGTGAGAATAACTTGTCATTACTGTTAAAAGTTTTCCTTAGAATTGCTCAATTTACCTTTCTATTCAATACAACTCCACAATGTAAATAAGGGCCTCTAATGAAGCTAAGTCTTGTTTTAATGTTAATTACATTAAATACTTCTTTTCAGGTGACATTAATTAACAGCGAAGAGTTAAAAGTTTTAAAGAACAGTCAACAGAATCATCAGCCAAAGAAGCAGCAATTAAGCACCGAAGCCTTTCCGGCTCTCTCTTCCTCTTCCGCCCCCTCAGCGCCTCCCCAGTGGATTACAGTTTCCAAATCAAAAGAGAAACCAAAAACAAAACCCGAACCACCTCCTATACCTAAAGAGCAAACTTTCAACCCTATTGCTGATTTCCCAACACTCCCTGTCAATAATACCCCATTAGTTATGAAATCAAAACCGAAAAAGCCTCAACAACAACAACATCCCCCACAACCAGTTCCACAATCGACCCCACAGAATGACAACTCTAAAAACAAAAAAGAAAAGAAGAAGCAAAACACTTCGAAAAAGGAAAATTACATCGACTTAAGCTTACCGAATGGTATACATGATGTGAAAGTTGGCAAGGATTATATTCCAACTAGTGTAAATAATAATAACAGTAGTGTTGAAACGGACAGAAAAATTAAAACGATCACGGACAATGTCAACAACACCCAAAAGGAAAACAAGAACAGGAACACGAGCAACGGAGACTTTACCTTGACCCAAAAAGAATATCCCCCTCTTAGTAAATGTGAGAATTCAAACCCCCCTCCCACTAATGCGTATCCGAGTTTAAAAAACCCGTACCCAAATAAAACAAAACCGGTTCAAAATGGGACTGTACCTCCTGGTTTCAAAAAGCGACCTCCTTGTGATGGAATGACGTTTACCAACTCCGCTGGGCAAACATTTCCAGCTCCCGTCCATACTTATATTCCGCCTCCCGATTTTGAACCTAGAAATCGGGCGCTAGTGAAAAAATTCGCAGCGGCTTTAGGAAGCGCTGAAGCTGTCGAAAACTTTAAAGTAGCGTCTCGAGCATTTCGGGATAACATTTTAAGCGCTGAAGAGTTTTATCAACATTGCAAGATGGCTATGGGCGCTGAATTGGACACTGTGTTTACGGATTTGGTGGCTTTGTTACCTGATATTGCTAAGCAGCAAGAGTTGGTGGTAGGGCGTGAGTTAGCTTCTACTTTAGATGTATGCTCAGTCTGTGGCCAGCTTTTGTCTCCATCGGACCGCGTCAGCCATGACACCGCGCACTGGCCCCCACTCTCCTCGCGTTAGATGACTGTGATATGTAAATCCTCTGTGTTCACAATTAAAAAGTAAATCAATGACGCAATAACCGCTTAGTTTTTTTATAACAAGGGGTCGTTCATAAATTACGCGACAAAGATCATTTATAACCCTTCGACTTCAAATAAATATTTATTTTAAACCTTTCAGTTTAGTGAACCCTCACCCTCTTAATCGATAGCGTAATTTGTGGATGATTTCAATGGGTGGCTGAAAGTATACTTTGGAATGTTACTGTAGTGCTGAAGAGTTCAAACTTCTCATCGAAGATGCGCCAAATTAGCAGCAGGTAGGTAGGTACCAGATAATCAAAGGCAAACAAAACATGTGTACTTTTTTGGTGATCATGAGAATGAAAGGAATGAATATTCTTCGTTTTTCATATCCTTGATATGTGTTCAATTATTGTGCAACGGTGTTTACCAACAAATATAAGTGGTGAAAAATTATTTCAAAATCGAATAAAAAAAATTAAATCTTGGAAAAACCTCAGGCCATTTGATTGCATAGTGTTGCACACATCTGAATTAAAATTACACTAAATTCTAGTTTCAAAATCATGTGTCTTAATGATTTTGGTCCCAGTTGATGAGGAATATTTGCACCGGGACCAACCCAGTTGATGGGGAATATTTGACACATGTGCTGTCAATATCACTCGATGTAAATTTCAAATTAGTACCACTGAACTAATACAAAAGCACTACAGTTATAATATTTGAAGTGTATCAAATTTTTCATTCATTTTTATAACCCTCAACAGTATGATTAGTATTTGGGTAAAAGAATCGGAATAAGTTACAAAGCGTGTTTAAATAATATAGACTAGATGGACTTCAGATGATCCTAAGATTATTTATTTTCTATTGAAATTTTGTTTTATGTGAAGCCTGTTAAATATTTATTTTTTGGGTATTATTTTTAACGTCAAATGTCATTAAAAATACACTAAAGGGCATTCATTTTGTACATTTTACTAGATAGCTAGATTAAAGACTGTAATTGAATGTTTTGTTGATAGATAGATTTTTTTATTTATACACATTGTCATAATTTATAATTCTCCAAATTATAAAATTAGTTTAACAAATTTCTACCCTGACTTCACTTTTAATAACCACGTTTTTTAATTTTGGCAATTTTTTCATACTGAAACTATAACATTTTGTGATTAGCTTTGTTTTAAATATTGTTTTCGATTGGTTTGGTATCTGCCATTTTTTTTAATTTATTTTATTCCTCGTTTCCACATAAACTATTAAACATGTTTTGTTGTTTGTATTTAATTAAAAAGTAACAAAAGCGTGTTTTCTCAAGATAGGCCATAAGCAAAGTTTAAGATACATTATTTGGTAAAAATTATACTAAAATGATGTCGATGACTGTATTAATACCGCCTCCAAACAAAAGCTGTTCACAGTACTGATTTATTTACAGGTATATTTATTGATACGAAACATTAATAAAACGAATGATTTTGGACTTATATTGGTTAAGAATTTGTATAAAGTGTAAGTTAAAAAGTGTGATTAGCTTTGCTTATTATGTTCCCTTTTATCTTGCCAATTTATCATTAAACTGTAGTATCACTAAAATAAATTACAGCATAAATTCTTTTACTTAAAGTTCTTTAGAGTTAATGGATACAAGAAATGCTTGCGGGTATATGCATAGCATTAGTCAGACGTATGAGCGTTTCAATGGGTTTGATCCGTACTGATATTTAAGGTTTCTGTGGAAAATATAGCTCCAGTGATACAGTCATTATATGATTAAACTTTAGATAATGCCTACAAAGTCTTTATTAGATAGGCAGGAATCCTCTCTCGTATTCCGCCGGCTACAGATAAGCAAACGAAAGGTATTTTTTTTATCTTAGACACTTATTAATCAGCTATCGAAGTGAGATTGATTGTTATGTATAATACCGAATTACGTAAGTAATCGTATGGTATATGTTTATTGCGTAATACGAATTAGCACTATACTTAATCATTCTATTATTGCCGTCGCATATACTAACTTGCAAATCAATCGTACAGATGCTTTATTCATTCGGTTTTTTGAATGAATGAACAACCATTCATTCAATTAACAAACAATTGTTGATTTTACTTCAACAATAAAAGATGGCGTAATTTATTTTTGTGGTACTACTTAATCATTCAAAATTATCTCTTATCGACTCTCATTTGATTGTTCAAACAGACACTACTACAGTAGCGGCTGTCGTCACTTCATATGAATTCATAATATTTATTGCTTGAATGCTGCAAATAAATTGTAAATATGTAAAGCTTCTTTAGACAATTCAAAACGAAAGCAGGTGCTAATTGACATTGCATTCATTTAAGCGTTATATAGAAATTGTTTTGAAGAGAGAAACATTTTTATAACTCTTTTATAACAATTTTGTTTAATAATTTCAATAAAGTTAAAAAAAGTTCCCCGATTAGCCTGTCATTACACGATAGGGTTTGCTGTCAGTTTTACTACAGTCATTTAAATGATTGACGAATAAAGTACCACATAAGGCAGTGACTGATGTACGCTTGAAGCCTATACCGTTCATTTCGTAAGCAATCCTTTAAACGTCCCTCAGTGACTGGTGAAACTGACAGTAAAACCTAAATTGTATAATGGATTCTTACAAAACAAGGCTTGGACGGATTTGTAATTATTTGAAAGACCTAAGCTGATGATCATGAGACCCCAAGCTTTCACGTGGTCACCGGTTCAGTATCAAATATGATTAAATTTAAATGATGTTTTCACTATACTTACGTGTTTTTTTCGTCAATCTTCATTTATTTCATACTACAGCGCCTCTACCATGAGTTTGTATAGATTATGTACGGTAAGTTACGTGTCGAAATCTATGACACTTTTGGTCTTACCACTAGAGGCGCTGTTTAAAGTTTTCATACATATAATTGACAGCGAGTGTAGTAAACTTGACAGGCCGTAAACTCATGGTAAGGGCCCTGTACGTATTGACTCGGTTATTCTGCAATGGAGTCATATCTATTCGAAATACTTCATGATTTGACATTTTAAATTGAGAATGCCAGTGTGAATGAAAATTATCTTAATTTTAATTGATGGATAACTGTCATTCATTTGTATAGTTTTAGAATACATGCTAATACAGTGAATGTATGTTGTATTTTTATGAATTTTGAAATAATTTCTGCTGTCATTTTGCTTAGAAACAACAAAAATGGAAATCTGTAGTTAGCTACATATAAGGATGAAAAGTTTGTAAGACTACGAAGATATGACACCGTTATGTTTCTCGATCCATCAGACTGTGTACAGCGGGGAGGGGGGTTTAGATGTTGGTTACTTCCGCCTATAATATTATAAATATTTGTCCATTTCTTAGTTCTTAGCTACCTCCCCACAATTTCCGTCGATTTTGAAAAAGGATATTCCTTAAATTCTGATTATCTACTACTTGAATGACTATGCATTATTTACTCAATCAATTAAGATTTTAAAATAGCAACACACAAAATACCAGTGTAATTTAAAAGAAATTTTAACGGTGTATATCTTTGAGATAGTATAAATTTGAAATAAGAATGTAACATAAACCTTTTGTAGCTAAAACTAGGACCCAAGTCTGCCAATTAACCAGTGAACGAAAAAAGCATAAAATGATAATAGTCGTCAAAGATGTCACAAATATAACATAGACGTTATTTTGTGGTGGCTTTTCAATATTAGGTTTTTTAAATATGTATATATTTACATGTACGCAATGTGCATGTCTTTATTTTAAACTAAATTCTTCAAAATATTTTTGAGTTTAAAACACAATACGATATTTAATAAGAGAATGCTTCTAGGCGGTTTTTCCTTCACTATTACAATTGCAGTATTTTTTTTAGATATATTGTGAACTTACCGTCATAGCAGATGCTAATTAGACTAAAAAGACAATGGATGTCAAATAAAAACATATGTAATATATGTCACTCTTAACTTATAAATTTAGGAGACTTGTAGTATAATTAAAATGTAAATTGTGTTAATTCTTGGGAGCCCCTCTTAGTTTAATATAATATACACACAGCAGTCGTCCGCTCGCGCGTTATATTGGGCAACACCGGCAGAGTGTATACGCTCGCGGGTCCAGAGTGTGCGCAATTCGCTGGAAGTGCGTATGCGCTTAGAATGCTTATACTGTGGAACGCGAACTAGTGCCTGCTATGTTCATCCACAGGACTCAGCGGAGGCCCTGAATCCTAAATTATTAGATGGTCGATAGCCCACACGACGAATGTGATTATGTAAATGTTACTGTATGTAAAATATATTGTTTAATATTATTATATTTTTGTACTTTTCAAAACTGAACAATTACCTTTAGTTTGTGTTAAATATTTTTGTTAAATACAGATCATTGATTCTATTACAGAACGACTTTTTTAATTACTTTTGTGTAAGTTTTGTCTTTTTTTTAAGAAACTGCATTTAAGTGTTCTAAACTGATGAAACTGGCCTTTTTGTGTTCTTTGAAGGAAGGTAAGTATAAATTGAAAATTCCGAAGTCGTCCAAATTAAGGGGCCATATACGCTAAAATACGTCAGCAGTTTTCTTTTTTTTTCATACAAAGCAATCATGGATCTTGCTGACAAAAATACACAAGATTGACATGAATATGTTTTACTAGACTAGTGTTTCCAAAAAACGATTCATTTCACTTTGCTCGATAGAAAAAAATCAAAAAGTTAACCCTTTTTTGAAAGCAAAACGCAAATGTCTACTTCAAATATGAAAATATCGACACCAGATTTAACGTAAACATAGATAATTACTATACCTAAAAGATAAGTGTTTCAGTTTTTATACTTTTTTTCAAATTACTTTTATAGTGTCAAAATAGTGATTTGTCGCTTAAGACGTTTACTTTAGAGCGCCATTGTTCATAGTAATCATGGAACGGGGGAGCGCGGTGATTGGCTCTTCTGGCTGACTGAGTATGGGGCCTTAAGTTGAAAGTTGCCACTTAGTGTATTATTATTCTAGTATATAGGTTGACATTTAAAGTATCAGAATTTTTGACGACTAAACGACTCTGAGTTGATAACACTTTCGATCTATGAAGTAATAAAAAAAGAAAACAATTTATAATGTATATCCAACGCAAAATACAAGATGCATGGTTATAACGTAAACAATGCTTTATTTTATAATATGTTCCCACCGAACGGGTGGATTATTCAGTATCTTTTTAGTGATCACTGAGTATAGTGTACATCAAATAGCTGTCAAATGACGTATTTTGTATTTGCTATCTCCTATGACCAAAAGAAATACAATGGAGATAGCAAATGGACATTTTCCTCCATGTTGTTCCGGGCTCCTTTGCAGAATATACCATCTGCCTTTCCTTTCTTGCCAGGCAGCTCGTAAAAGGCGAGCATAGGCTTATCATCACTAACACCGTGACATCTGACTAAGTGGTAGAGTTTCGCAGCGACTCGCCCGGACTGGTACCACCGCCTTACCTATTCCTGTCGCCATAACGTCATGACGTGATCCGGTCCGGAGGATAAGGTAGCCGGTAAACTTACTTTTGCTCGAGCCCTAACATCCTGACCTCAGGTTGGCAACGCACCATTGTCATCTTTGGTGTTTCTAGGCGGCGTGAATTTCTTACCATCAGGAAATCCGTCTGCTTGTTTGTCTTCCTATAACAAAAAAAACACTTCATTTGACACCTATTTGATGTAGGTACACTTTACCCAGTGATCATCACTAAAAAGACACGGAATAGCCCTACTAGTTCCCACCGGGTGCGACTACGGCCTTCGCGGGTTGGTGACATCAACGACTTTACTAGGCACGACATACAGTGAAAAGATTTTGTCTGTTTAATTTGTTTATGAAAGTAAATATTACAATTAGGCAATAATATTTAAGACGCATTACCATTTAAGCGTTTACCCCCTGATATTAAAATTTGGATGCTCCATTCAAAGTAATCCTGTATAATTTCAAGGGTATGCTCAGAAACTCTGCTATGTAGTTACATTGCAATGAGACGGTGAAGTTCCACCGTCTCAATTTCTAAGCCGAGACTAACTGAAAAAAAACTCAGCTATTTGCAGATATTCAGGCGGCTTACCTCTTGAAGAATTCACATCAAAACCAGTAGTAAAAAAACCACATGTAAAGTCCCAACGAGGATAATCTCAGGATATGCCTTTAATTTATGTTTTAATTTTCATAACTTTGATTGACATGCGCAAGTTTTTAAGAAAATCGGATCTTCTTGCTCAACAAGGATTCAAGGTTACTTGCATTTTAGACATTAATCTCCTAGTATTATTGTGAGGTCAAGGTTCGAGATAAACGACTGGATATCATAAAGATTTAGTTTATAATATTACATACACTGGAAAAAAAGAAAAGCTTTCTTCCGTCTTTTGAATGGCCACTTTTTGTAAGTTTACCATGAAGGCATTTACGCAGGAAACAATGCAGTAACATAAAGGGCCGTCCAATAATCACGTGATGTTATAAGCATTGTTTTAAACTCCCTATCCCCGTCGTTGATACATGGGAAGGTTTAAGGATGGGTTTAAAATTATTTCCCAATTAATAGTATCCCGTAATTTTTCAGGTTGATTTTAATTAGCAAGAAACCAACAAAGGCTTTCCTTTGATATAATCTTGTAAAACACATACTTTTACTAGGAAATTCAGACACAAATTGCAGGGATTCCTTCAGCATAAACCAATGATATTTGTGATTTAGAAATCGCGCTTTAAATAAAACACTACATACACGGACTTGACTGCATGAGGTCCCGGGTTCGAATCCCGGGTCGGGCAACGACAAGAAAATTGGGTTTTTTCCAATTTTCTCATAAAAAAATAATGCTCGGGATAGGATATGTGCCCGATTGGCGATAGGCTTGCCACCTATCACATTGTGGGACTTAGTATCTTCGGCTAATTGTGGGTGTCCTGGTTGTGCCTCTGCCTACCTCTTCGGGGATATGGGCCTGAAGATACTTTTTTTTTACATACCCGGGATGTATCGCTACATCCTTCTTCCCCTTGATATTTCATAACTTTTGGCGAACCCCGTTTCCTCTTTCGAGCCTCACATAATTAATGGACGATCCCTTTTTGGTTTTTAATAAAAGAGTGCACAGGTATCGTTTTAGCTTTAATCTCTTCAGTTAACTTCAATAACCAGGGATTTAAGTTTAGTAGCATTGCATTTAAAGGAGCTTCGCGCGGTCTCTTTAAATGTGAAGCCGTAAACAAGGGGTCCACATATACCCACGCCTAGTGACGCCACTGGTAACACAGCTCATATCTGCATTAGATGAGCTTAAGTAAGATGGGCTTAAGTAAAACACTGATATTGATTTTCACGTATACTTGATAAAACAAAAAACAATAAAATTTTATATAAATTTCTGACCAGAAAAATTTACTTGTCACTTTTGCCCCAACCCAAGAATCCCTTTACAAGACCAGTGATACCCGCGCCTTGTTTCTTGTTGTTCGCTGCTCCTGTCTTATCGTCGAGGTTCGGAAACTCTATAAAATTGCACGCCAAATCGAAAAACAAGGGTTTGCAAGGGATAGCCTCCATGGGAGGCGGTAATTTGTAAATATTCGGATTCTTTGTCAACGCCTGAGTATCCTCTCTGTACTCGTCTAAACGGTCAACAAGGGGTTTCTTATCTTTGTAAGGTTTTCCGCTGTATTTGGTCTCCTCATCATCTTCATCATCCTCAAGAACCGAATCCGCATGCACTTCGAACTTACAACTTTCAATATCTTCCTGCAGTACTTGGAGTTTCTCAACCAAGGGTTTTTGCAGCTTGCTGGAGATCGCTTCAGCGGCATAACTGCTACAACGCTCCAACATCGCTAAAGCCTCCCTAAAACGTCGAAGGCCAGTTAACACCTGCGCTATATAGAAGCATCTGAATGCTTTATACGCCTTTAATTCTATCTCTATCTCCTCTTGATAAGCTGCATCATTCTCAAAACCAGGCAGCTGCTGCAATTCGCTGTAATTCTGCAATATGATCTCGTAAAGGCGCGTCAAATCTTGAGCTCTTACTTTCTTCCCGTCAATCTGGATGTTATTTTTCCGTGCCTCCTCAGCTTGTTGCACTAGTAAGTTGTTCCGCTGGATTGTGCGAATCAAACGCAAATACATCAAGTAAGATAACAGATAGTGGACTCCGGACATTTGACCCTCATTAGATTTGAGTTTCGGATCATTTTTGATTTCGTCTTTCAAAGCGGATATGGCGTCTTTGCAGTCCATTAGAGTGTTCTCGAGGATTTCAATCTTGGATTGCACGGTTTGTGCGTTAGCGACAGACTTGTCCAGGTCTTGCAGAGCAATCAAGAAGAGCCTGACCTTTTCTGGGCGCACGGTGACACGACGACCGCGCCATTCCACTTCATGCATAATCCCTGACCGAGACTCCCTGTAATAAACAAATTTATAAATAGCTGAACAAACTACAAAAATTGATATTACCTTAAAAGTAAGTTATATGCTTGTGTTATGGGCGTTGGTCGACGATTTCAATACGCATCTTACTGGATTGTTCAACTAGTGCACTCAGTTCTTACAAAGTGGTAGAGTACTTTACAGCAGGTCGTCCGTACAGTCACTACCGCGTTAAAAAAACTTACAACTCGTACTCGTCAAGTGTGCAATTCCACTGAATTGCGACCCTTCTCCCTCTGCATCGCTCAGTAGCGATATCAGCTTTGTTATAAAAATATTATAATGTTGAGATAATAAAGTTATAAATGATTAAAAAATGGCAAATGACGTCATAGCGCGAAGTGCAGTCAATTCGTACGGGTTGTAGATTTTATTTTGTTAATTTATGATAGTAAGATTTACTTTAGAAAAAAAAACCGGGTAGCATTCGGGAATCGGGACTGCCAGCACAAGTGAAAACTTGAATATTATCGGTGTGCATTTTTGGAACGAAGTTCCTTACGGCAGGAGATAGAGATTTTGCTGCGCGACCGAACTGAAAAAATGTTATAGTAAAAACCATAAGAAAAAGTGGGTGAAATAAAACCGTTAAATGAGACGTGCGCATGCGCGACAGTCGTATCCACAAGCGAGTAGTGTATAATACCTTTCTCTTTCTCCCTCACTCCACCCCGCCAATGCATAGTATATACTCATGAATTGTGTCGATTCTACATTAGCCGAAGGAACTTCGTTCCTACCTGGTGTCCCACGACACCTCATTTATATTGATATTTTGGAACGGTTAGAGAATAATTTTGCACCAATTGCTTTAGTTTTCAGCATGAAAGTACTATAATTTATGTGGTAGAATACAATATTCATTTATTGCGCTACCGTACACAAACATGACAACACGAACATTCGCGCAAGCGCCCTGCGCCGTCCTACGAATTTTCGTCTTGCGAATCAGGTCACGTGTCCCGACGCGAGTTTAGAAGTTTTTATCCATTCCAAAAACAGTGTGCAACACCCACTAAAAAAGTTTTCTCTTCAAAAATATTGCGTCCCGGGAACTCCGGAGTATAGCCATTATTACCGGAATCTGTCGCTTGTTCCGAGAGATTTGGAAGCTCTAGCCACTACACTTGCATTTGTTTTAAATAGATCGGTCTATGGTGTTTAAACTGTTGGCTTTACCATTAACAGAACCGCCTGCTTGTCCGCTATGTTATATTATAATAAGTATCCTTTTTTTTAAGGACTATCTTGTTGCTTACTGCATTTTTTTTACAATTTCGCTGAACTTTGTGGGCGAGCAAGAGCTTAGCCCGAGTGTGTATTATTTATAATTGGGTGTGTATTATTTCTTACAATGCGAGCATAAGGGGCTGTTTGTAAGGGGCTGGTAGTCTTGCGTGCCGTGCGTTCTGATTACTAGAAGAATATAAGTATGGCATACTTGGCCTGCGCCATGAGCGTGTCGAGGTTGTCGACGAGTCCCTGTCCGCGGAGCGCCAGCAGGTCACCGGCCGCCGAGGCGTCCCCGATGTTGTAGGCGCAGTACCTCAGGCTGGGCTTCAGCTCCTCCACCTGCACACCTTGGATACGTCACTGTCCATTGACCGCTTGGCCTCGTCCGGTGAGGCATTGGAATAAAAATTACCCTATCTTGAACCTTGGTCCAGATTGCAGATACTTACGAAATTTAGTTAAAAAATGGTTAAATAGTTACAGAGCTCTCACAAATATACATCGTAATGCGAAATGTTATATACAAAAATTTGTAAACTAGCGTATAAGTGTGTAGACATACATATACATATAATATATCAGCTCTCATTTATCTGCAAAGGCTTTGGATCGCATTTCCAATACAGTTATTTGTATTAAGATAGTTTTATTGGTGCACTATAAAGTGTTCATTAAAATGATCCATACAGTGGTAAGCATTCCAAAAGTGGGCCAGTCTTCAATATTTAGTCATAAAGTTGGCAACGCACTATTTTCCTTACGTTTTTTCATATTATCCTTAGTATCTAAAGGTCGAATTTATTTTTTACAATTTTTGTGCCAGTCCATTGTCCAATAAATAAAAGCTATGGTCAATTTTTTTATGGTCCAAATTATGGGATTTGCATCTCTTAGTACTGTGTTTACTAGGTGGCAGTTTTCTGCAATTGCTAATTCCTTCGCCATAACGTTAGTATTACGCCATTGTTGTATTCTAAAAAAAAACAGCACAACGGGACCACATCGCAGCAACCTTTGTAGTATAAAATCAGCGTGTAGCAGACACCGAGCTGGGCAGTGACGAACCTTGGCCAAGTAGAGCGCGCGCTCGTCCTCGGGCAGCGCGGCGGCCAGCCGCTGCAGCACGAGCTCGGCCCGCTGCAGACGGTCGGCGGCGGCGCGCCACTGCTGCAGCTCGAGGAGCAGCGCGCCGCCCAGCCACGCCGCGTACGCGCCCGCCTCCAGCTGCGTGCGCGCGTCGCACACCCCGCTCTCCTGACGCATCAAACAATTTTCACCCATACAAAATACGCGAATATGTCTCCTACTGCCCTAGCTTCCCCGTATTCTCTCTTTTTAGTTCTTCCAAGGCAATCCAGTTTTTTATAACATTTATCTGGATGGATTCACCGGATTACCTATTCATGCCGCCATAATAAGTCATGTTCCGGTCAAGAGGAACCCAACCCTCTACCAATAGGCCTAATATCCCAGCCATATAGTGAGAAAGTAACTTGTAAAGTATAACAAAGTAATTTCATTAAACACTTAAAATCGAAACTATAAACCTGTGATACCTAATTCTTACTTAAATTGGTAACGCATCATTACCATCTTGGATGTCGATAAGTGACAGATCACGACAATGCAATAAAACACATTCTGTCTCCTTGTTTGCTTCCCATACAATAAAAATAATAACACACAATACAATACTTTCAGTGATTAATTTAAATTGTGTTATATTTATTTTTAAAAGGAACTAGCTTCGGAACTAGGAACAAGCCCATACAGGCATTTTTTTCTACTCATGTCTTAATTATATCTAAACAAGCACAATTTAAATCTCTTGTCAGTCCCTAACTAAGCACATCTTTACAAAATTTGTCCAATAAGCCTTACATTAAAGAATCAAATAAATAAAACATACTGTTCAATGTGCTTACCGGATGATTTTCGTAATTGGTATTTGTATTGAACTGTTACATAATAATAAAACGTGTTTGCTATAAGTGGTCAAGTGGTGTGCACCGCTATAGGTACCACTTGTGCGATAGGTACCCCTGCCTTATCTATTCCTACCCCTTGAATAACTGTGTTACCTATTATCATCTTCTATGTAGGAAGGGCAGCCAGTAAACTCAGGAACATGGCACTAAATTCCAACCATAACACAGTGACTCACCAGTAACATTTGCAATAAACATTACCGGCTGTTATTTCTTACCATCTACAGAACCACTTGTTAGTTTACTTTCTTATAACTTAAAAAAATGTTATGAGGATCTCTTAGAATGACATACCTCACATAGCTGCAGTAATGTATGAGCATGAGCACAGGCTTTTCTTAGCCGAGAAACAAGGTGAAACTTCTTTCTTGGCTCGGTGTTAGCTTCTTGGCGTAGTTGCATAGCATGAGCCCACGCGCGTTCCGCTTGCAGTAGGGGTACACAGAGCAGGCGGTTTTCAGCTCCATTAGTAGTGAGGTGTGCTGCTGTGACATCCCGACGACGATAATGACGTCTATCTCCCTAAAATGATATTCCCTAGCTTAAACTTACACCAGACTTTGTTCCACATCAAAAAATTGTATCACACCAAATATACGAACTTACACACAAGACAAAAAACACAAACTTTAAATAAAAGCTAGATGCTTATTTTGCTCTCCTACTGAGACTCATTGAGTGTTCAGATTAATGACTATCAGATAGCAAAATTTTGCTGTAACCTGTTTAGGTGCTGAAATATGATTGAACTACAATGATCTTTACAAACTTTAACACGGTACACAAACAAGTATTACTATGTAATAACCAAAGATCGGAGGAGGTTCAGCTATTTAGGTTCATTGACCGTAAACATTGATGTTAATATGGATATTCCACGGGATTTTGACTAATACTCTAGAATTTCAATTAATTTAATTAATTTTATCAATAAATATAAAAAAATGTCGTATAAAAGCCAATACGCGAGCGAGCAACATTATGATTTTTACATCAGCAACTCATTGTCCAACTTTTTTGTCAAATAAGAAAAATATTTTTAAAATTTCTACGTAGAATAAAACTATTGCAAGATATGTATCCAAACTTACCTCTTCTATACAACCAAAGAGAACTACATGGGGCACTTGGCTTGAAGCTGCATCATATTATACAAAATATTATGAAGAAATAATGAATGTTGTTTATCAATCTATAAGCTCTAAATCAATGGCAATACGTAATGTGTAAAATATTCTTGGAAAAAAGAATCTATGAAATCAATTGCTATAATATGTAGAAAATAATTATACGATTATTTCTTTTTCGTTAAATGAGTTTCAGAAACAAAATTTAGCATTTGGCGACTTATTTTCGCCTTTTCAGCAGTCGCTCTAAATTAAGGTAATTATGATGGAATAAAAAACAAAATTGCAAAAGTTTTGGATAGGGATCCTGAAATTGATATTCTCAGAGATTATGAAGAAAAAATAAAGTAAATGACAAAATTTTGTATTATACTTATCACTGTATCACTTCACTAGCATCCACATATTATGTCGAACCACCCATTTATGAGTGAAAAAGGAGTGGGTGTTACATGTAATGAGACTAAAATTACAAAATTTAGAAAGAAATATGGTAATTTATGTCAACTGAGGTCAAATGTTTTATTTTTCAAACATATTGATTATTTTAATCAACATTTTATAGTAAATACAAATTGTTTCTTCTTATCGATCAGATTCTGTGTTTTTTGTAATTTTTGTATATTACCATTATGTTCTTGTGCAACTTCAGAATAAAATGTTAAATGGTTAATGATTTTTGTAACAATATAAGAAATTGTTCATTATTCCTTATGGCGACAATAGGTTTTTATTATTTCTCCACCTACAAAGCAAATCCCGGGATTTGGGGAATATCCATATTATACTAACATATGGCAAGTACACAAAACAGCGCTACCTACTGAAATCTATGTCTATAACTCATAATAATAATTTCTTGTAACAACTCAAAAAATTTTTTTTTTATATTATTGCCAACTGTAGCCAAAAACTTAAGATTGCATCTAGTAATTCACTCACTTATGGGAGCAAATTAATTAATCAGGATGTATTATATTCTATGTCTATCTCTGGATTGTGAGGTTTCAAACCTAGGCAAAATTACAGACTCATACACTACCTTTTATGTTGGACTAAACTACAGACAGTTATGAAATTTGATCAAAATCAGAGTTTTTTTCTAAATAAACACTGTCATAAAGTCATCCGAGTACATAAGCCAGCGAGCTATTAAAAGATATATGGAATAGATAGATAGAATATTGTAGCATTATAAAGTAAATAGAATTACAATTGATATTCTAGAGTTGCTACAATGTAGAGTTGTTTAAATGACTAACAATAAAGAATATGAATCTATAGTATACAGTAAACAGATATTTACCTGTGGAATCTTCAAAACTTTTCGTAGGCGCTTGATACGACGTGAACAGTATCCTCTATATCGTTGATAGTCTCCATGTCGAAGACCATGCTGCTGCTGAGCATCCTTAGTTAATCGAAAAACTGAATACATTAAGGTAGTACATTTTTAAAAACTTGTTGAACAAACACACACATTAAAATGACGTTCAGTTTCCTTATCAGAAAGCACAGTTCATTCATTCATTTGATTCACAATTTACACACATAAATACAAAAAAATTAATGCAAAAAAAAATATGTACCTACTCTCGTTTTGTTTAAATAATCTAAGATATAAAGAAAAAATAAGTAGTCCAACAAACTAATTGACAAATTATTTACTAACTAATTGTAAGTAATTAAATAAATGAAGGGTCTAATTTTTTTATAAAAAAAAATATCTTCACGCCCATATTCCCGAAGAGGTAGGCAGGCAGGGTCTTTTAGTTATAAATAGACGTAAATCTCTTTACAAAAGATATAATGCTAATAATTACAAATCAAAATTATATACTATAACCTAACGATACAGGGAATTGCCATTCTTATCCAACAATCTACTCAATTATAATATTTTAAGGTAAAACATAAAATTCATAACACAAAGAATGCGTTGAAACCTGACCAGCAATTCGTAAATTTAATTATAAAACAAATTCTTACTTTTATCAAGTATTTATATAGCAACTTTAGGGATATGAGGTGTGTAGTTATTTTTGTAATTTATTTTAAAGAACTCACTTTTCATTGCTACAAAAAAAAGAAACTTATCAATAATACAAACATTTAATAATAAGTTAAAAAGGATACTTTCTAAAGATATAGGATTAGGAATTTTACTATCAGTTTTTCCGTCTTCGATGGAAATTAGTTGCGAATCACCACTTTCACCTTCTAAGACCACCATCTTATAACACTATTATCAATTATCACAGCTACCTAATATTAATTAAGCTAAATAATTCACATTTATTTTTCCACAATCTCAAACTCAACCTAAAAAGTAGGTGGTAAGCCTACGTCACCAAACGTCACTACCTAGAAACGTCACTTTCATTTTACACGTTCACACTGCACAGTTTGACAAGACAAGAATCAGTCAGAGCCTCCGCCAGGAGTACTAATGTTCTGTGGTCAGAGCTATGTCAGATATTTAACATGAAAACAACATGCTATTTTGAACAAGTACTTATTAATATAGCTGCATTTCGACATCACTAAAGCTGTCAAGAAAAAAGTCTGGGAACCTAAAATAAAATATCGACAAATGTAACAGCACATTACTATCAATTTAAAAAAAATGTGGCATATACATGTCACCGAAGAGGACTGTCACAATGAGCATAGACAAAAATAAAGTTTTCTCTTTCGGCATATATAATATCAACATTTGTTGCAAACAGACAAAGAGATTTTCCTTAGTTATGTTATTCCCGCAGTATTTATAAAACTAAATTTGCTAAAGAACATTGTTGCACTTCCATGATGTCAATACCAGAAAGCAGATAGAACTAGGGTTGGAGGCGACATTTGAAAGAAACCGGAACCTTTACTAGGTGGTAGAGTCTCGCAGCGACTCACCCGGATTGGTACCACCGCCTTACCTATTCCTGCCGCCATAACGTCAAGACGTGTTTCGGTTCAGAGGATAAGGTAACCGGTAAACTTACTTTTACTCGAAGCCTAACATCCCGGCCTAAGGTTGGCAACGCAACATTTCCGCCTTTGGTGACCCTAGGCTGCGTGAATTTCTTACCATCAGGAAATCCGTCAGCTTGTTTGCCTTAAAAAAACCTGCCGAGTTATTCCGTATCTTTTTAGTGATGATCACTGGGTAAAGTGTTCATCAAATAACTGTCTAACGACGTCTTTCATATCTCTATTGTTTTTCTGTTGGTCACAGGAGATAGCAAATATAAAACACGTCATTTTATAGGTATTTCATGTATACTTTACCCTGTGATCATTACTAAAAAGATACGGAATCAACTCAATAAATCCCGCTGGAATGACCACGATTAACCTTCTTTGTGTAAAATTGCAACAACCGACTTTAACTATTTCTCATTATTGTTATTTATCATATGTTAATATTATGTATGCCGAAAGACATAACGACATTTTCGTATTTATTTTGCTTATCACAGTCCTCATGCTTGCTAAGAATACTATATTTTGTGTTCAATTCTATAGTGATAGACTTTTACAGTTGTCGATATTTAAATTTACGTTCTCAGAAAAGAATATTTGGAAAAAATATGAATGGATACCAGAGGCATCGAAAATAACAATCAGAGTCTAACGTTATATTAATTCTTGCAAGTGCTCACTTTAAAGTAAAGAAAGTGGTTTGAATGTAGTCTGGTCACAATTTTTTTGTAATGATCTGTGGTCTAGCGGTTCAGTTGTTGGACTTGACTGCATGAGGTCCTGGGTTCGAATCCCGGGTCGGGCGACATAAAGAAAATTCGGTTTTTCCGATTTTCTAATAAAATAAAAAAGTGTTGCACGGGATAGGATAAATTATGTGACCGGTTGGCGATAGGCTTGCCACCTCTTGCCATTAGTATCTTCGGTCGTGTCGTGCCTTCGTGCCAGTCGTGGGTGCCCTGGTTATGCCTCTGCCTACCCCTTCGGGGATATGGGCGTGAAGATACTTTTTTTTATAATGAATCTGGTAATCAATATAAAGAGTTATCTTACATAAATATAAACACGTTTGGTGTTTGCACACCACAATGTAAAAAATATGGTGGTGAAAAGTAAATAAATATTCTTTCTTTCGTTTCATTACATTTCCCTATATTTTATACGCTAATTGAGTAGCACTAAGTAAGTAAGTAGCAGCAATTTTAATGGATGGATAAATAAACATTGTTATCTATTTACCTAAACTTAATTATCGGTAATCACTAGTAGTTCATGTACCGATATTGACACTCTACTTTTTCTGGACAGCCTAGTAACGTCAGAACTCAGAATGGCAGCCATATTTTGTAGCTTAAGAAAAATAGGTATTTCGTGTCCTTCATTAATTATTGCCTGTAGGTCTCTCGTCATCTGCCTCATAGATTTTGAATGTGTCTGCCTTCATTTATTGATCTGACGACAGACTTTCTTAAAATAAATAAATTTATTTTAATTAAAAACATTTACCACTTATTTAGAATAAACAATTATGATTAAAATTATTTGTGTATTTATAACATTTTCAACATATTATATAGCATAATTAGTTTATTACTTAAATATTTTTTGTTTAATCGAATTTCTTTTTAGTAGTTTTAAAGAATTTGTTAATAGGTTCACATATATTAAAAAACGGTCATACTGTTATGAATTGTCATCAATTGTCATTTGTCATTTGTGATTTGACAATTTGGACATTCTTTCTTTATTGTTTTTGTTCTTGGGGTTAGTTTCATGTTTTTAAGAACTTCGCTTAAAATCTAAAAATATTTATAGGATCCTGTTTGATAAAGTGTTAATTCATCAACATCTTAATGCAGTGCTCAGTTTAACATATTTTAATTACATATTTCGTGTTTCAGAGTAGCAAATAAAGTAAAATGGCAAAGTCAAAGAACCATACAAATCACAACCAAAGTATGTTTACTACACATAATTTTCGTTAATTACCAAGAATCTAAAGTTTTGATTCAACTGATAATTAATTAATTGTATTTTAGATCGCAAAGCTCATCGTAATGGAATCAAAAAGCCGAAGAAGGTTAGGCACGAATCTACACTTGGTGTGAGTAAAGTTTAATGTTATTAAAATAAAGAACAAGATTAGTAATTATTATAAATTATAATAATGTTAAGCATAGATATATCATTCGCAGAAATAGGCGTATTTAAGGTTGGGGTGTATCCTTTAGGGCTCTATGGCAACCGAAACTTAATAAGATTCAGCTATTGTAAGTTTTTAGCCACACTTTTCATATTAAAGTACATTAGTTTGTAACATCCTTAATATGCATTTATACTTGACGTACAATTATGATCTCAATAATTTAACATAAACATATGGAAATGAGACCTAATTACTCCTTTTTAAAAGTTTAAACATATCTAGTGGCCTACTGAACTGAGAATACCATTGTAATACAAAAGTAGCATGTTCAAGTCTGGCCAACATTAAAATATTTCTCTTTCAAATTTGTACCCTTGAAAAAAAAGTACCTAAAATGAGGTATGGTGTAAAATTATTCTATGGGTGAGAGATATTTTCTTGTTTATTCCCATGTTACAGTAACCTATACCCGTTTGTATTGCAGCCAATAATTATCTCCAATCATCAGGTTTAAAAAAAATGGCTTTGAAATTTAATAGGTGTTATAAAAGAATTTATTATGACCATTTACCATTAATACATGCTGACTATTGACACCAAAATGTTGTGATTGTAAATATTATAGTTCTACTAAAATAATCATAATAGACTAACAATAAAGGAATGATTTTTTAATGTTTAAGGGTCCATTTAAAAAGATATATTTCTGTTTGAAGTCATTAATGTGGAGGAAGCTTGGCAGGTATGTGTGGATTGGGACAGTTAGCATTCAACACTTTCTGCCTGCCCTATGCGGGACTTAGTGTGGAAATATGTATGTTTTAATAGCCCAATTTTTGAGGTGATTTTGTAATGTATCAATCAATCAATTGTAAGAGGAAGATTATGCTGGAGGTGTAAACCTAACATTTTTAGTATAATTTAACAAGTGTTAAATATTAGTCTCTGGCTATTCAGATTAATAATGTTACATCAAAATGGAGATTGCAAGATTTTTTAAATACAATCTTTTGTCTTGACAGATGGACCCCAAGTTTCTAAGGAACCAAAGGTTTTGTAAAAAAGGAAACCTGAAGCCAGCAAAACAGTTAGCTCGGGCTGCTGAGAGGAAAGCAACCAGAGAAGCAAAGGCCAAGAAATGATTGCTTAACTTTAAGACAATAAAATTTTAAAAAGTCCAAGTTTTAGTAATCTTATTTTCCTGACATGTTGTCATCATTAACAGTGTAGATTGATGATTTAATAAAAGAACCAGCTGCTGACTGACATGGATTTCTGTTTGTGGGTTTTCTTATATTAACGTAAAACAGTTAGCAGTCTAGC
Organism: Calephelis nemesis; assembly: GCA_002245505.1. Classification (NCBI taxonomy): domain Eukaryota; kingdom Metazoa; phylum Arthropoda; class Insecta; order Lepidoptera; family Riodinidae; genus Calephelis; species Calephelis nemesis. The sequence continues at coordinate 66,521 of NJDD01007564.1, read as the reverse complement.
ATCATAATGTCAGTGCTGGAAATCTAAATAATTTCTATAGACTATAAACTTTTCTATGGTTATAAAAATTAGTATATTTTAAACTAACAAAGTGTGTAGCTATAGATGCTAAAGCATTTTGGTTGTCGGTCCTATACTTCTTAGCATCAGTGCAGCAGTGAAATTTAATAATTCCTTTATGTACATAATGTATACAACTTATCAAAACAAACACAGATACATTACAATACTTACAGGTGAGTTTGTGTCAAACTGTACAAATAGTTATGTACCAATTTATCTTTTATTGAAAAATTGTACCTAGCTACTTGTTTTTTATATTGAAAGTTAAACTCTGACAGTTAACGATAATTTCAACCTTTATAGATCAATTAATAAAGAAGTGTGTTAATATAGCTTTGTAACCCCCGTGTTGGTCCGGACTCCTCAGGTAGCTCATAAAAGGCGAGCATAGGCTTGCCTTGACTAACACCGTGACATCTGAATAGGTGGTCGAGTTTTGCAACGACTCACCCGGATTGGTACCACCGCCTTACCTATTCCTGCCGCCATAACGTCGTACGTAACGTAAGGTAGTCGGTTAACTTTCTAATTACTTTTGCTCTAGGCCTAACATCCCGGCCTCTGGTTGGCAACGCACCATTACCACCTTTGGTGTCTCTAAGCGGCGAGAATTTCTTACCATCAGGAAATCTGTCTGCTTGTTTGCCTTCCAATGTTATAAAAAAAAAAAAACGACAACAGTGTGTTGGTGCCAGCACAGGGTAAAAAAAGCCTAAAAATAATTTAGATTACCTGTACATAAATTATTTTCCCATGTTGATCCGGGTCCCCTGTGTAGAATTGATCATCTGCCTTTCCTACATGGCAGCTTGAAAGAGGTGAGCATAGTTTATGCCACCGCCCACCATAACAATATTGTCGTTTTCCGGCCTGGAAGGTATAGCAGCTGGTAGACTTGCACAATAGGCCCAACATCCCAGCCACAGGACAGAGATGAACTTCTAAAATCTATGGTGTGACCACGGGTTCTTTTTCCATCAGGAGAGTCATATGCATGTTGCAGCTAGTAAGAGGCAAACATTGCTTAATCACCAACACTATGTCTGGTGGCAGTATTGCAATTTCCTATCACCAGTCACATCAGTGTTTGCGGGTTTTTTTTCAGGTGCTAAGCAATGAAGTTGAAGTAAAGTTACAACAAAAAAAAAAAGGGTATTTTACTCCTTTATTAAAAAAAAATATAACACTTGCTTAATATTAAATTATCATTACTTAGGTATATAAGTTATACATTTGGCGTTATTCATGCAATTACTAAAGATAGGCCATTATTCACAAGCCTTCATTTTCTCAAATACACTAAAACAATTGTATTAAACTAAATAATTATTCTTTTTTATGTAAGTAATTGGGTATTTTGATATGCAGTTGCTTCTCTATATTATGTGAAATGCAACCTATATAAAAATAAACGTAGAAAAAAAATATAATTTTAATTTGGTCTATGTGACGTTTTATGGCCAGGCTTATGCTGGTGTGATCCAGGATTTTTAGCCTTAAAATGAGGACCAGGGCTTTTTCCTCTGAACTGATTTTGTACCTGCGGTCCATTGTTAGGTCCAGGGCTCTGATTTCTAAATTGATTTTGTGTATTTTTATTATTCTTTGCATCACTATGAAATTTGTTCTCAACACCTTTATTATTAGGTTTGTTTTTGGACATTGGCTGGGACTTAAAAATAGAAATCATAACAGTTATCTGTTTGTTTTGTATAAAATGGCTTAACATATTTAAAGGCATTACTCCACATTTTGACTGATTAAATATTTTATTTATGTCATATGTATCATTAAAGCAACAGTCAGAGAATTTTACTTGTCGCCTTTTATCTTGTTTGCTTTGAATAAGTATTTCATAAGTATATTGTTGTGCGGATTTCGAACTTCCAATGTGTTGGATAACCCAGTATACCATTTCCTTATTAGTGTCAATTTTGATGGTAAAAATAAACAGAAACTTTCCAAAACTTGTGAGATACATCGAGCGATCATCTTCAGATGTAGAGAAATTTACTAAGTCTGTTTCAGTATCCAAATAAATTTTGCAATGCTCTGGGTGGCTTGCTTTAAAGTGATCCATAATTTCTTTAAGCTTGCCTGAAAAATAATAATCTTTTACTAAGGGTTTCCATCAATCTTATGAAATAATTAGGTACAGTTCTATAAGCGAATATCCAAATAAAGTAGTATGTCTTATAATCAGGGCAATTTGACTATGAGAAACTTATCAAGACCACTTAACATACCTGACCAAGAACATTTTCCAAAAACCAACCCTAGTGGGCACTTCATCTCACGAAAAATACACTCTTTAATATGATTTTCTACTTCTGTTGACATCATGGTATATACACATCCAAAATTTTTATTGGGGCATGGAACTGTAGCCTATAAAACAACAAAAAAGATTATCAGTCCGATAAACCAAGTGTACAGTAATTAAAAAGTTTTACTTACTTAACTTTCATTTGTCACATCAGTAATTATACTTTGCTTACTTTAATTAACAGTTATTAAAAGAATAAACTTTACTTAAGGAAAAGGCATAATAGTGCAATGCATGCCTACAGTGTCTAAAGGCCGTGATTGTCTCTTCAAAATAAGAGAGCTGTTTGCTTGTTCATTGTCTTATCAAATATATAACTAAATTTTTACAATACAATTTATACAAAAGGATTAGAAATAAGGAGGTTTCATAATTTAAAAAAGGGATGTCCTACATCCTACAAAAAAAGGATGCATGGTAATAATACATCTACAGTTATCTTACTTCCTAGGACCTCATACATGGGCAAAAAATAATACCTTCAGCTTCGTGGATCCAAAGGCCTATTGGGAAGCTTTGAAAGCACAACAGACAAATGAAGATAACACTGACACAGTAGTAAAAGGAAATTACTACCTTAGCAATCATATCCTCCAGTTGCCAATTCCTCATTTGGGTCATTTGTTGACGGCATATTGGGCATAATGGAGGGCATAAATTTTGAGTACACGTAGAACAAAGACTGTGCCCAGATTGGCACTGAAAAATCGGTGAAGACATTGTTTCTAAGCACACAGGACATTCCGGCAGTTCCACTGCAACAACACCCATCCTATAACAATTTGTAGGAATTATTTAAAAAGTAAGTTACACCAAAATAATAAATGGTAAGAAAAGGTTCATGCTTACTTACTTTTTGTTTACTCTTGCTTTTGCCATGTTACTAATTAATGTTGAAACAATGAAAAGTAGATGCCACAATTATACTTCGTAGACACTTTCTAAAAACAATGCAATTTGCAAATCAATCTTACTGTTTACCTCATTATTATTACCTATAATGTTAGAAAAATGTACTCGGTATGTTTTGTTTTAAAAAAAAGTTTACGCTCGATTTGATAGAAGTGTGAGTTGGAAAGATAAAAATATACATAAACGTTATCTGATAAATGCCTTTACCTTTCTGATAAGTTTTGAAACAAACCAAAGTACTCGATATTGGGACAATCCGGAAATTAAAATAGGATTAAAAATTATACAATAGTGAAATCAAAATGGTGTCCCCTAAGTAATTAAAAAAAGCAGCCATTCTGAGCCATTCGGGTATTCCTAGAACCAGTGTCTCCAACTGACTCATATCAAACTACGGTATTACCAGATAAAAAATACGGTATACTACGGTGTGACCATTATGAAAACTACGGTAGAATTACCTTATAACTATATTAATTAAATAAAAGCCATTCATATACATATTTATTTTTCATTTATGCTTTTATATATTGAAGCGTTCATCATATTCATCATTTTATCTTGTGGCTCAAAATCAACACAATTTTTGCCTTGTCTTTTTATACACTGTTCGGCTAGTAAATTTCCTGTGATTTTTGTTTTAAGTTAGTTCCTTTTATCAGTTTTCATATTATTAACCTGACTATACACTCTTTCGCAGTCAGCGTTAGAGTGCGGTAGGCATAATATTTCTATCATAAAGTTAGCCAGACTTGCAAATGGCTTAGTTCCATCTCTATCTTGTAGTTGACTTACCTAAAAATTAAAATGAACTGTATTAACTTGTTTTATTAGTTCCTAATAATGTTATTATGAAATAGTGAATGTAGAATATACCTGATGCCAAAATATATCAGAAGGATTGTTGGTATCCAGCGAAGGGTTATTTTCTTTCAAAATTGGTAATCGTCGCCACTGGTCATCTATATTTTGTTGTTCTTGTAACAATTTGGGAGTTTCAATTTTTGACAGGACGGTCCTATTATATTTGGTCAGATTTTGAACGAACGAACTGGGAAAATATGACGGGGATTCCCCAATCATAATCGTAGCGGAAATCGTAGTGAAGCACTCATTTTACTGTTATTCAGTGTTGACATATTGATTATCTATTTTTTCGAGTATGAAAATGAGTAAATCTCAAATTACGGTAGCTTTGTATACCGTAGCACATATGCTACGGTAGGTGGTATAGACAGTAAAATTACGGTATGTTTACCGTAATTACGGTATAGTTGGAGACACTGCCTAGAACAAGAGTTGCCAATTGTCATTTTTTGTCTTTGGATTTGGCGTAAGCATCTGCCTTCAGGCAAGTATATTAACTACGCGCTTGAATTATCTATTTATTAAAATAAATCATAAGTTGTCGTAGAAAATAATTAGCTCCCTTACTTAACCAGATTTGGTAGCAACGAGTACCTAAATACACGATGCACTTATTTCTTCATAAATAGGTAATTTAGTTTTTCACTTAAACTGAACAAAATTGACTAATTTTATTTAATAATCTCATAAAATTTAAAAATACCGACGTCACACTTACGTTAACCATATTAGAGTGTTATAGGTACTTTGTGTTATACCATGGATACCTAAAGAACGTTAGGGGTAGCGGAGCCACGTATTAGTGACATCTGCAGTTGGTAATATTTGTAATTTTTTATTTATTACATACTTATACATTCTTTTACATATATTTCGAGTAATTAAAACCACACCGTTGTAATTTACATTACTTTTGAACACAGTGCCGCCGGTCCTAACAACATTTTTAATAGCTCAAGCTACCAAGGTTTTCACCTCCGAATTTTTTGAACTTGCATAGATTTTCATGAATTTTGACAGCATGTAGGGAATACCTCAAAAAGCGAAATCTACCCTATCCCGATGTGTGCTTTTTCCCTAGGGGTGAGTTCCACCCCAACTAGGGGGTGTATTTTTTTTGTGTGAAAAATAACCACGGAAATCGATAGAGAAACAAATTATAAGCGAAAATTGTTCTTAACATTTTCTTAAAAACTCAATAGTTTTCGAGTTTTGGCATTTTTCGTGGAAAAAAAACACGTTTTTAGTCGAAAAACTATACATTTATCAATAAAAGAGAATGAACCAAAAATGAAGCTTATAAAACAACAAAGAGGTAGGTGCCTTTTAATTGATTCTAGGTCTAATAAAACCCGAGTAATGTTTTATTGAAAGTAGAATACATTATTTGAACGAATTTTTTTTTAATTCAACGTCAAATAACGGAAAAATTTACAATTTTTCAAGAAAAGTGCATAAGATCTTTTCCAAAGTATTTTTCAAAAGCTTCAAAATGAGGGTTACTACACAACTTACTAGAAAGAAAAGATTTATTAATACGGAAGACGTGGCTGTATGGAATCAGATCCTTTGCCTTTCCCCGACTGGATAAAATTAAAAAAACAGTGTTTTGGCGCCATCGTGAATGAAGATGGTCGTATTTTTCATAATTATTGAATTTCGTGTTTATATTGAGTGAAATTAGTTAATTTAGGTGGGAATTATTTAGTTTTGTTCAGTGAACTTGCACAAATGAAATAATCATGAAGAAATTAGTGTATCGTGAATTTCCTCGCTGCCGCCAAATCTCCCAAAGTGTGCTTGTGTAGTTACCACCGCTTTACTCAAGAGCCTGACGTAACTTTGTAAATAGTGACTAATGACTGTGTAAGAATAATTAACGGAAGACGTAACTAATGACGAAATAATTAATACGGAAGACGTGGCAGCATGGCCTAAAGGTCTTAGCCGGCCCCAGAAAAAAAATAACTTATAAAAATATTAAAAAAACAACAACAACTGACTACAACAACAATAACAAATTTTAAATTTATAAATGATGAATGAAAATATTATAGTAATGAATCCTGGTGGGTGCTACAACCACATTAAAGAAAATACCATAGCTTTATCACGCCTTGTCACAAAGTTTGTGAAAATAGATCTTATTAAACAAAAGTCACTTTTAGGTTATATTCATTCCATTGATCCTCTGACACACAGGTAGGTAATTGATTACTTTATTATTAAAATGTTTGCTTTTACAGATTACGGGCAGATTGTTAGGTTTTTTAAAAATGTGTTTGAAGACTGCGTGTTAGTGGTCCTGACTCCTGACTCTGATGAACTTTTTAACTTAACTCTTGCTTTCTTCTGACTTTAGTGTTCATCACTGTCATTTCAATTTTTTGGGGATAGCGTAGCAAGTAATACCAAGAGGCCTAACATCACAGCCTCAAGTTAGCAAGCTGTTATGATAAATATTTCTCAGCATCATTATTTTCACATTCTCAGCTTTATAATTCGGCCAATATACGAAAAAGGTGAACAAAATAATTTAAGTAATTACAGACCGATTACTATGCTTTCGTGTTTTGATAATATAATAGAGCGATTTATTAGTATTAAATTAATAAAATATACAACCATAACCTCCACATTTAAAAATGGTCAATATGGATTTCAGAAAAAGAAAAATACAACTCAACTCTTGAAAAAAAATTACTAATGAAGTTCATAACTTACTTAATAACAATTTATATGTTTTGGTAGTTATTATTGATTTTAGTAAGGCCTTTGATGTGTTGGGTTATGGTAATTTATATGAAAAACTAAAACAAAATAGTAAACAGGGGCCTTTATTAACTCTTTTAAAAAACTGTCATTGTAAAAGATATACGGCAGTTAAAATTTCAAATCAAATTAGTACATTTATACCTACCATCTGTGGGACAGATCAGGGTTCCATAATCGGCCCTCACAAATATTTATTGTATGTAAATGAAATGTTTAATGTTACAAATAACGCATCAGTCTACATTTTTTTTATGTAAATAATGTATTTTTACAATAAGTGCATGTTTTCTATTTATAATAAGACTTACAGTCTGTTAAATAAAAATCAGACCATTTTGATCATTATACCCGTTACTATTGATAGTCTTAAATGAAAAAATTTGCACCACCTTCATATTAACATTTTTAACATGCACACAATATACATAAACGCACTTCTGCAATTGGACATAAAGTTACCTGTTAAATTTCAACAAATTTCTTTGGATTTGATATGTCTACTAAAAATAGTCCGAGTATGAGACAAAGCAGACTTTGCTATATAAAATAGAATAGAACTACTATTTATTAAAAAATATAAAAAATTTAAAAACTAAGTGATACACAAAGGCAGCCTTATTGCCAAAACAGAGATCTTTTCCAGGCAATTTGTTAAGGAGATAATGTAATCAAAGAAATGTTGCATGATGGTGCTCTTAATACACAAAAAATAAATATAACACTTTTTGTGACTACTTTAGATGGAGGCTATATTTTGTAGGTTTCTTTATTCCCTGCTGGAGATTAAACGACTTGAAGGATATAAAGGGATGAGGTATCATTAGAATCATCTTGATAGTGTGATACTGGGTATAAAAAGAATTTTTTCCTACCAAACCCATTGAGGTATCAAAATAAAGTTGGGTCTGGTCAGTTGGATTCTTTTTGTTTTAAATTATTGTTTGTGTCTGTTTTAAAAATATTCTGTTAAGTAGAATAGATCATCTACCTCTTTGTCAGGCAGAGCACATGTAAAAATATTGGTCCATCCAGTGGTGTTGCGGTTAATGACCAATAAGATCACTGGTGGTATAGTGCTGTGCAGCAACTTGCTTTGATATTTAACCACCCCTTACTTATTCTTGCCAAAATGACTTTCATGTTCTGGACCGAAGGGTAAGGTGACCAGTAAAGAGTATCTAGGTCACAGTTGTCTATTACAATTAGGAGATCCATGTGTGTTTGTTGACCTATCACAAAAAATCTAACCATAAAAATTTTTGTTTCAGTATAATCCTCTTAGTGTCCAATGAAAGTGGTACATTTCAAACAACTTTAATACCTGGTCATGCAGTTTTAGATATTATAGAAGCAGTTCCTACTGGAAAAGTTAAACCTCCACCCAAAGAATGTACAAGTGCAACAATTAGAAATGTTCCAGACAGAAAAGAAAGACTAATATCATGGTTCAAATTAAATTATCTACCTGTATCTGAGTCTGGAGAAAATATTGTATTTGGCAATGTGATAATTTTACCACCCTACAATACAGATGACATTTGCACAGACAACCCAATTGTGGCCATGCAAGTTACTAAAATTATGAATGAAATGCCAGATAACTTTGAACCTAATAAGAACAGTGAACAGAGTGAATGTGAACAATAATATAAATTCCATGCTATGATCGACAGTAAAATCGTTTTGTACTAACCATAGATGTACTAACTTATCTCAACATGTATCTGGTGTTAACTGTGTAATAATAGTTTTTACAATACAAGGTAACAAAGGTAAATATGTTTATTTTACTTAAAAAATGTTAAATATTACAAAATATTATGGAACTTCTAAAATAAGAGAACAATAAGACCAAAAATTATGTAACATTTACATTACCATGTAAACTTTAACCGAAAATTGGTTTGACTGAGATCTAGTAAGTAGTTTTTGTAGTAGGTAGTGTAACAAAGATTAATGTCTTTTACTATAAAAATGTTAAATATGACAAAATATTAAGCATCTAAAATAAGAGACCTATAAGACCAAAAACTATATATATGATGCACATTACCATGTAAACTTTCACCGAAAATTGGTTTTACTGAGATCTAGTAAGTAGTTTTTGTAGTAGGTAGTGTAATGCCAACATTTAAAAATAGTTGTACCTCACTGTCAAGAGATGGCGCTGAGAAGTTTTGAGTCACACAACCGTTTAGTATAATAATATGTCTTTTAATATTATTATGTCTTCAAATTCGACACCGGACTGCTAGACCACAGAGGCGATGTTCCTTCAATCATTCTTAAAAGAAGGTCTATCACGAACCTGGACACCTTGAGCCTTGAGGTAATTTTATAATTTTACTGATTGAAAAGTAAAACTTAAATAAAAGTGGGAGTGCAAAGCGGGAAAACGAAGTATAGTACTACTACTTAAATGATGCTCTTTGGCTTTACACTTTTTATTATTTTAACTGAAATTGGCTGACCTAATTTAAATTTAAGCGAAATGATTAATTATGCAATAACAACTCTTTAATAGATATATCTTTAAAATACATTCGGATTTCCAAAGCTTGACGAATATAGCCTAATCGTATCATTTAAATAGTACTACTATACTGAGCTACGGTTGGAATGACAAAAGAAATTGGTTGAGTGCATAATACAAAAACACTCCCGCATGTGTGAGGGAGGTGACGGGTTGTACAGAATATTATAAAGTCATACTTGCGAAGATTAAAAATAAATCAGATGCAGGAATTTTGGAACTAAAGAATTTTTATATCGTCAAGGAAACACACATCAGTGTAATCAGGAATTTGGAAGTATAAGAGTAGAAGAGTATATAGAAGGGAATTTCTTGTTTTTGAAGGAAGATTTTTTTATTCTTTAAAAAAAATTTAACTTTAACTTAAGAGAGCTATATCAGATTTTTTACTCAAACGAATAATATGATCTTCCCAAGAAAGGTCCGAACTAATGATATCTCCTAGCTTAGTACGGCTAGTCGAAAGAGGTATCTGGCCAATAATTGATAATTAATGTGAGACTTTCGAAAAATAATTATTAAATCGCGATGTGGTAATTTCAGTTTTACTTCACTTAAATTATTACTCCCAAGAAACTTGGTTTTTCGGGTACATAAATATTGTTTTTTTTTTATTCATATCGGTCACAGCAAATATCTGATTGATTTTATTTATGTACTTAGCATTTTTGTACTACAAAATTAGTCCACAAGAGGCGAACTTAATGCCTATTGGCATTCTTCACCAGTAAACCCTTGGGCTAACACCACTTCATACCTGTTGAAAATAAAGGGTCAGTTTCCACATTGAACAAATGATAGATTGATTCCTGAGTAAGGGTTAGAGTTTAAATATTGTTTGGTTGAAAAATGACAATAAGTATATTTTATTTAACGAATAGAAAAAAGTGAGCCCACATTGAGCTTTCAACGAAAACAATTTATGGGATAATGTCGTGTTTTATGTGATCTACAAAAAGTCCGCCATTTTATATTTTTGACAAAATATGTGCGGTGGGTAGAAATGTGAAAAGCGATGTTGGTACATACTTTCAAGGACTTTACCGAACATTGTAGGGTTACTATTGAATCTCGATATCATGCGAATTGGAAATTAAAATCTATATTATACTACATATAACTATAATTAGAATCTACTATTGAATTTGTTGAATTTATTTGTAACTAAATACTAATAATCCGCTAGTACTGCATTCAAGAGTAGGTACCTAAAATGACATATACCTACAATTCCAATTCGCATGATATCGAGATTCAAGAATAACCCTACTGGTGTCATTTAACATCTGAGATAAATGGCTTTCTTTCTTTAAGTTTTGGCCTTCACGTTAGTATTTTGCCATTCGCCAAGTAGCATCAAATTTTATATCAATTTTGATCAATTATATAGTCATTAGTCATAAGTCGTCAGTAAGCCACCAAAATTGACTAATTTCACTCAATATCAACACGAAATTCAATAATTATGAAAAAACTTCGACCATCGTTTCTCTCGATGGCGCCAAACTCGAGATAAATGTCGCGGTGTTCTGTAGGGTTACTCTTGTATCTCGATATCATGCGAATTGGAATCGTATTTGTCATTTAAGGTACTTTCCAATGCAATACAAGCGGATGATTATTATTTAGTCATAAATACATTCAACGAATCCGATGAAGTTATTTATTGTTTACTATTAACTATATTATGTTAATAATTCGCCAGTACTGTGTTCAAGAGTATCGAAAGTATCATTCCAATTTCGATCGAGCTTCCAGACTAACCCTACACGGTATCACGGCGAGATAAATCTTTATCCACTTTCCATTAGATGATTATTTTGCATATTATTATTCTTCATGGTGTTCTTCAAAAGATTTGTTAGAAATTAGAAAATAATTTAGTTGCTATCTGATATCTTCAAAATATGCTCGCTAGTAACTGAACTTTTATCACTATCTGAGGTATGTATGTCTTTTATATTATATCTGAGCATTACAAACTGGTCACGATCATCTATCTATCTATATATATATATAAATCAATTGCTGTTCGTTAGTCTCGCTAAAACTCGAGAACGGCTGGACCGATTTGGCTCCTTTTGGTTTTGAATTATTTGCAGAAGTCCAGGGAAGGTTTAAAAGGTCAGAAATAAGGAAAAACTGCGAGGAAACTAGAAAAACCAACATTTGAAATTTTCCCGTACAAACTGAGCGGGTGGAACGAAGTTCGCCGGGACAGCTAGTAATAGATACAAATTGTTATATCTCGGTAATGTAATTTGTCTATACTAATAATAAAAAGGAAAAATTTGATTGTTTGTTTGTATTGAATAGGCTCCGAAAGAACTGGACCAATTAAAAAAAAACTTTTACCATTAGAAGCCAACGTTATCCCTGATTAGCATTGTTTACGTTATTTCTAGGATAAAATAGAAATTCGTGCAACCGTGCGAAGCCGGGGGTGGCTGCTAGTGTAATATGTACAGTAGTTTAACTCGGCTCAGTTTTTATATTAAAAAGTTTAAGTTAGTAAGTAAGTTTAAGGTGCGTGAACACGAGATGTACTACACCTACATGTGCCTATTTGAATTTCTTTCTAATTTTGTGATCATAAATATTGTAGTTTTTACAACACATTAAAATCGTTTAATGAATAATAAATGTTGAATGAAAATGCATGTGGTGTTTTTGATTGCCAAATTTTATGAAAATCTATCCTTAACCGCCCATGCGGAGTTCAATAACAACAAAATATTATAGTATTTAATTGTGCTTAGTGATAATAAGTAAGCTAGGGGTCGCCCGTTAGTCGAAATTTGACCACAATACATTTTAATATCTTGTTGATAAGAACGCCATCTTCACTTCTCAAGACCAACTACTTTGTTTCCAAACTTTTTAGTGCGACATCTTTGATATTTTATTGTTATCATCAATATATTTGTGTGTGTAGAATGCATTGTAGTGTGGGTAATGTTTTACTCATTTATTTAATGTACTTTATAACCATTATTATTGAAACATATTAGCATGCACTTCTCCTACACATAAACTATAAGCGTGCCAAATTTTATGCTCCTGCATCCTCGCAATTTTCGCAAAAAGGGTCCAAAGTTTTGACATCACGTATTAATATATAGATACTTGGATTTTTAAATCAAAATAACATACACAAATCTCCTAGATATAGAATCAAGTCTACCGTCTGTCGGATGACTACAATGGAGAGTATTGACGCTATGGTTGCAGAAATATACAACGCGATGGTACTATTTCAGTCGATCTTTTGCACAAGACTCGACCACCTACAAGGTACCTACTACTAGTTATAAATGTTTACCTTTGTGAAATAATCCAATAACCTAAATTAATAGAGTATCACTAACAGCTGATGGAGATGTTACATCCTGAAGTTGAAAATCTGTTGCAGCTTTGGTATCTTCCAATACAAATAATGGGCGCCTGAAACATCGATAAGTACACAAGATAAGAGTTTATCTCGTTTTGTCGTATCTATATTTGATGCACGAGTTAATTTTAAAATCGAATAGGTATAAACGAGTAAAAAATAGTTCGCCTATTAATGTTCTTGTGGTCATTCACATTTCGGTGTTTGCGTTCTAAATCGGCACATTATGTATGCGTAGAGATTATTTACAGTTTATTTAAATTCTTTGCAGTTGTAGGTATAGCGCGTTCGAAGTATAGGTAACGAAACAAATAGCTAGTCTTATCTCTAGCCTGTACGGTGTACCTAACAAAAGACTAGAGTTATTAGTTAATTACCAATAAGACCGCGCCGCGGTTGTGCGTCTACGCAACATTTTCAAAATAAAATGTTTTGAAGAAAAAATAATACATTTACGTGAGATAGAAAAATTGTGATAGCATCGGAATGTAGTGGTATTTTTATAAATATTTAAATATGTCTGGAAATGTATCAAGAAAAGTGCAATATTTAGCTGGTTTGTGTGGTAGGTATTTGGCGGCAAAATTTAAATTGGGTAAATTACGTTGTCCTATATTTAGTGTTATTTGGATGTGTTGTAGTTTCATTTGCCTATACTTTTACGGGTGCGGCCAATTCATGGGCTTCTCCAGCTATCCCTAAGCTGAAAACTGGTGAAGCTAACATACAAATAACTGATGTAAGTAAATATATAATTTTTATCAAACTACGATCGACTCATAACGATGAAAAATAGACTTGTTAACTCGCAAAAAGCGAATACTTGAAAGATAATAAGTTCGTTGACATTCATACGTGACGATTTTATCCAAAACACAGGTACAAAGTCGTGGTGACAGGCGATAGAAATAAACACATAGACACATACGGTTAGGTAATGAAACCGATATAATAAATAACAATAAGGTTACACTAGAATCTAGATTTCATGCAAATTGGGATCGGATTGTCATTTTGTGGTCTTGAACACAATACTAACCAATTATTATCTAACATTTAGTTATTAATAAACAATCATTTATTATATCGAATAAGTACATTGCATTTTTAGAACTAGGTATTAATAATTCTCTGGTAATGTGTTTAATACGAAAAAAAATTACATAAATCCGATTCCAATTTCTAATTCATGAAATCGATTTTCAAGAGTAACCCTACAATTAGGCTGTGCGGGAGAGTGTTATCTACTGCCTACGTTTTACTTCTAAGGTCCTAGTTGGGTCTATGTGCTATACCTAATTTAATAATAATTTGTTAGTACAGTAACAGTATCTTTTACTAGTTTGTGATAAAGTAGTAGTAGGTAGAAGTAGAGTCACGTTGTAGTAGAGTTTTTGATTTGTCTATTTCCAAAACTATATAGGTAGTTACTCTATAACAGGGGTGGGCAATTTCTTTTGACCGCGGCGGACCGGTAAATTTAAAAAAAAATTCAGTGGCGAGCCAGTAAATTATAATTAATCTTATGGCGGGCCGGTTTATAAGACACCTAAAAATAGCAGTAAATATTAAGCGATTATAAAACGTTGTATAAAGATGACATTAGGCATTCATATATTATTTTACAATCCTTGATTAAAATAAAATCTATTTATGAAGTCTTAACATATGAAATACGCAATATATATGTTTGAAGTATCGATTCAGTATCTTAATTGTTCAAATATCAATAGTCTTTTAACATTTCGACCATTAATTTTTTAAGGAGGTTCACATTTTTTCTAAAAAAACCCTCGGCGGGCCGGATTAAAACCTCTTAAGGGCCGGATCGGGCCCGGGGGCCGTAATTTGCCCACCCCTGCTCTTTAAGCTCGATTCTTGCAATATTGGAAATTAGAATCAAGTAGGTATGTCATTTAAGGTAAGTGCTCTTGATCACTGGCGAATACTTGAACTACTTAAATACCTACCTACTGGCGAATTATTAACATTTAGTTAATAGTAAACAATAAATTATGTTATTGCATTCGTTGAATTTGTTTGTAACTAAATGTTAGTAATCCACTGTTACTGTGTTCAAAAGTAGGTGCCTAAACTTACGGACATGATTTGAATTTCCAAATCGCATGTTATCGAGATTTAAGAGCCTAACCCACAAAACAACTATAGTATTCCGACGCCTAACCCTACTGTTCAATATTAAAATAAAAATAACGTTATTTTAGGTCCGAGAGTCTGCTTTGAATTGGAAACTTTATATTATTTTTGTAATGTGTTGTTTATATTATATTTTTGTAATGTGTTGTTAATAAATGTGTTGTTTCGAAACCAACTCTAGTAAAAAGTAGGTTATTGGCAAAAAAAATTGCGATATGATTAAGTAGGTACATTAACATGTTTATGAGCGTGAATATGATTGCATTTTGTAAAAAACTTTATAAACACATAATATGTTCTGCAAATAGGTAGATACATTATTTTAAGTTTGCAAACGAATATAATATTCAAAACAATGGTGCCGATTTTGTTGTGTCACCGAGGAGTTTCAGAAATTGAGCACAACAGTCAAAAAATATGCTTTAAAATTTCACATCCATGTATTGTAATATTTTTAATGGGATTCGAAAGCAAATCTTTTCTTGATTTAGAAATGTTACTTTGTTTTCGATTATTTGTATTAATTAATGGAAAAAAATATAAAATAAGACAACAAGTGTGATAAATTTGTCAGTTTTGTTACTATATTCAATATCCAAAGTAAATGAAACTATGATAGGTTTTAGAAATCCAAAATATATTTAGGAACAATATGGTCTTTTATATATTTTATTATATCTATATTCAATGAAATTAAGCTTATAAAATTAATAAAACTCTCAAAAAGATGAAATTTTGTTCAGGTTTGTTACGAAATGTCCAAAAACAACATTTGTTTTTCATGTTGCTAATAAAATATTATTGTTAGCCTTTCAAGAGCTAAATCAGCTAATCGTAAATGTGTTTTCATTTGAATAAATGCAGTTTTACTTTAAACATTATTGGATAAGGGCCAAATATATCTGATTTTTAGCAAATTTTTTAGGGGACAGTAACAAAACGGACGGTAACAAAATCGTAAGGCATAGTGCACAAAGATGTAATTATAATCAAACATTTTTTATGAGTACCTAGTATCGAATATTTCTGGTAAATAAACTCATCAAGACTGTCTAGGGATATTTTTAATTTACTTAATTATCTCAAAATTTATTGATGATAACATCTAACATGTACGTATTTTTATAAAACCTCTTTGAACTTATTATTTTTCGTTTTTTATGTAACAATTTTAGATTGAAATAAAAAAAAAAACGTAAAGTACCTAATGGTAAAACTAACAATGAATGTTTTTCTCAAAAAACTGTGAAAAATAAGTAACTTTAAACATTTATGTGATAAATAAGTAGTCTGTAAACCCACCCATGACATTTATAAGGGTCCTGTAGCGATTTTTCATACTTTGGATTTAGTTATCTAAGTCTTGCTGCGTTATATCTTCCAAGGTCCGGCTAAAATGCAAAAAAAGTTGCTCTTCTGTCTCAATCTTTGCAGGAAAATTCTTCATAACTCTTCTCTGGAGCATGTCCTACGTATGCTTTATAAGAGTCTCCAATATCGGTGGGTTTTTTTTATGAAAAGGGTAATTAATGTGAATGAAGCAAGACAGGTTTATTTAAACCGTGATGCTTGGCACTTGTTGCTATCTGTTTACCCCATAAGGGACCTGGGGTTATGGAATAAATACAAATTTTAACAAGAGCGCCTACAAAGCTACTTTAGCTAATAAAGAATGTTAGCCACCAGACAGAGAGGAGGCAGTAATA
>NJDD01007564.1:1901-26658 GCA_002245505.1 Calephelis nemesis | reverse complement strand
TGTTCTGCTTGTTTGCCTTCCAATATCATAAAAAAAATATCGTTTCAGGTGTTGGAGCAACATTCCTGGCTGGTTACTTCGGAAGAAGAATTCTCATGATGATATCAAGTTTAGGAGTCGCCATATCACTAACTTTAATCGGAACGTATTTCTTCATGCAAGATTACGTCATAGTAGCCCCAGATGTACTTAAATCCATATCTACTTTGCCGCTTATTGGCGTTATTTGTTTTATTATTCTATATTGCATTGGCTTAGGAAACTTGCCATATATAATGCAAGCTGAATTATTCCCTATTAACGTCAAATCAGTAGCTTCAAGCACAGCGACAATGTTGTCTTGCACTTTTGTCTTCATTGTTTTAAAATCCTATCAAGGTATCAAAGACACTTTCGGCCATTACACAGTATTTTGGTCGTTCGCCCTGATAGGATATGTGGGAGTTGTCTTCATTTATTTATACGTACCAGAAACAAAAGGGAAGACTTTAGAAGAAGTTTTAGACAAAATGGACGAAATGGTTGAGATTAAGCCACTTAATAGAGAACTTACAGATGATAAAGATAACAAGACCTGATATTTCTAAATAAATATTAGGTTGAATAATTTATTTTTATAAGATTAATCATTTTAAAGGAATTAACAAAGACCCAGTCTATGATAGTCATTTTGTGATATCTTCAATGAAGTATATTCGGTTAGATACGCCTTTGGTATTGCGTTGCTTAGAACATGCCTTCTGCCAAAGAAGCCGCGATCGGCGTACACCTACAAGTGAATATTACTTAACAATTGCTATAATATGCAACTACACAACATACAAAATAGGCACAATTATTGTAAATTGTTGTTTGAATGTTTTTTGTAACAAGATGACATTTTATATGAATTACAAAAAGACGGGTAACTTAGGTTTACAAAATATGTATTTAACTTTATGCGA
The DNA here is from genome assembly GCA_002245505.1 of Calephelis nemesis. NCBI lineage: Eukaryota > Metazoa > Arthropoda > Insecta > Lepidoptera > Riodinidae > Calephelis > Calephelis nemesis. Next base: position 25,714 of record NJDD01007564.1, on the reverse strand, counting down.
ACTTATAAAATGAAAACTATACTATTTTCCATTGAAACATTCTTTGCAAGGTTCCCAAGATTAATTTGGGATAAGTTAGATATATTATTTTCATATTATTTCATCACAATAACCAAAAGTACCTGTAGGTTTACTGAGAACACTTAAGCGAATAGGCTACCTCATTTTTTTATGATAATGGAAAGTAAACAAGTAGACAATAGACAAGTAAGAAATTCACGCCGCCAGAGAAACCAAAGGTGGTAATGGTGCGTTGCCAACCTGAGGCCGGGACGTTAGGCCTCCAGCAAATCTTTGTTTGGCTGAATCTCTGCCGAGTTTAACCGCTTTTCCCAAGTTTGAAATCTTAATTAGAGAGCTTTTTTTAGACCGTGAAAAACTGTCCATATTTTTATTACAAAAGATTTTATTTTTTTATTTCTCGACTAAATATTTATGTAGTCTTAATTAATAACATTTTGGTGGACAAATAGTTTTCATCGACTTTTACTAACGGGTATATTCTTATGAAATACATACAATGTATGTTTGTATTGATTTAAATGTTGATGTCAGTTTTAGTCAAACTGCATTATTTTAAATACATAATATACTTTTGTGAATTGTTGTATTTGAAAATTTTAATAAAACGAATATTGTGACCAAAAAATTGTATTTCACTGAATAAAAATAATGAATACATTTTAACTTAACACCTTATGACGCTATAGTCGGTCGGAAAACGGAAGGCCGTGGGTCTAAATCCTCTTGGAGTTCCCGTAAGAGTACAATGGTGCAAATGGAGTGTCGGCCGGCTCGTCCCCGCTCTCTTCAGAGGCATCAGACTCGAACGTGTTGTCCGGGATGTCGTACAGACGGATCAGAGGCTTGTTGGGGTCCTTCATGATCAGGTACTTTCCTGAAATGGACAATCATCACATTTCTAATCTATTCATTTAAATTTTTATTATGTGAGGTCAGCGAACAAACACACAGGACTCCTAATTTGTAAGAGACAAACGCGGTCTATAGACACCACCGATGTTATAGCTGCGGTACTGTTCTGTGGAGGGCTATACCGGCTACGCTACTTACCTTCCAGACCAGAACATGACAGTCAATGGGCCAGTTGCTGTACAGCACTCTCCCACCAGTACGTAAGTACCATAAGTAAGTGTCTTCAAGCCATATCCCCAAAGATATAGACAGAGATACAACCAGGACAAGATAGTTACTCGATGCTCGAGTTGATAGGTAATATATATTCAACAACATGGAACAATTCTTAGCATGGAATAATTCTTAGGAGTCCGAAATAACTAAGACACAGGGCTCTAAATATTTTGAAGTAGTAGTGGAAGTTTGAAGCATCGAGGTAAAGTTGTTGGTTACAAGTAGAAAGGCATACCATCCTTCTGCTTCATGCAGATGTCGATGATGCAGCGCAGGATGCCCCAGGCGTTGTCCATGGAGAGGTTGATCTGCGCCGCGAACTCGTGGGGCTTAAACTGCTGGGTCCCGAGGATCACGTGCCGGGAGTTGTCCCGCACCTGCGACCGGGACACGTACCCAAACTTGATCTGGTCCGACCCGGCTAGCAGCGCCTGCAATATACCACGTTTTTCAATCTACCCACAATCTACATATTATGTAATAAGTATATAAAATCTTATTCTACGAAATGTTGGGGATACATTCTGAAGCTACTGACTGGATTTTGATAAAATTCTGTGCATTTATTTATAATTTGATCAAATAAAAAAGTATCACAAAATGTCAACAAATTCCAGAAATAATAAATATTTTCGAACGCGGACAAAACTGCTGGCAACAGCTAGTTTAAATATAAAACCAGTGGTTCTACAAAGCAGATCTCACCGTCGCAACCAGTAACATCTATGGTTTCTAAAGGTGACAATTGTCTCTTACGGCCTCTCTCTCTTAGCGGCGCGGCGCCACAACGCGGTAGCGAGTTTCTAGTGTAGTAATTCTAGTGTCTAGTGTAACAATTCCAGTATGTAGTGTAGTAGTGTTCTAGTGTGTAGTGACCTGTTACTACACCGTATTATATTGTACCGTAGTGTATATTATACCTGCACAGTCCACTTGGCGAGCTTGCAGGAGTTGTTCCGGAGCTCGTTGGCGAGCACGGCACCACGCTGGGTGTCAAGCTTCTGCCTCCACTCCACGCCGTTGGCTATCTTGGAGTCCCATTCGTTCAGTGCCTTGATGGACAGGAACTGGGTCTCGTTTTGAGGACCCTGCATCACCGCGTCGTGTTCACAACGAGCTACCAACACCTGGGGAAAATACATTTCAATAATTGAGGACGTGTGGAGAAATTACACGAATTAATCTAACACAAAAATAAATAAAAATATGTGTTTCTCTAGATTCCATAGACAGATTTTAGAAAATAATTTTTAAACTTGTCTAACATGCTGCAAATAAATTGCAAAATAAAATCGATTGAAGATCCAGCAATATGTTTTTAATAAGATGTTTTCTTGATACCAGTTTAGGAATACCTGAGGAATTTTGGCTTCAGAAATTTAGCAATAATTACCATGTGCAGACAAAAAAAAGTTCACATTCTATGGTTTTTATTTCACTGTTTCTAAGCATTTAAACACATTTTTAAACTATTTCGTACGGCAACAGCATTTACACTTCTGAGAAGGCAATAAAAATAGCAGATCAACATAGCGCACATTTTTCGATTAAATTTAAAAAAAAAATTCTTGTTACAAAAAAAACAAAGCATTCACCAAAATTTCATACATAAAAAACAATTTAACACAGCAATCGAGCATTTACACTTCTGAGAAGCCAATAAAAATAGCAGATCAACATAGCGCACATTTTTCGATTAAATTTAAAAAAAAATATTTTCTTGTTACAAAAAAAACAAAGCATTCACCAAAAATTTCATACATAAAAAACAATTTAACACAGCAATCGAGATTTTGCCATTTTCTTAGTACTTAATTGGGGTTTTTGTTGTTTTTTGTAATATGACAACGAACAAGCACAAGAGACAACCGTGGCTTATAGATACCATAGATGTTATAGGTGCATCGCTGTTTTGTAGCCAGGATTAACATCAAATGTGCTCGTCTACCGGCTACCCCATGGGAATATGACACTGTTATTATGGCGGCAAGAATAGCTAAGGCTCCGTACCCGGACAGTTCCAGCAAGGCAGTATATCAATAGTGAATGAATTTGGTGCAAATTTTCAAGTATTTGTTATTTAATTTAAAGAGTTTGGATTCTATTAAAAAAAAAATTACTTTTGAGGGGTAGAAACCTCAGTCATGCGTAAAAAGTACAACAAACTCACCACTCCGTTATTGAGGTTCCACTTGCGGTACCGGTATCCAACGGACGCGACCTCGCCCTCTTCCTCTTCAGACACAAACGGGTTGGGCTCGGGGAACTTATACTTTGGTTCGTTGGGTCCATTTTTCAACACCTGTAAATAAACAATACTCATCGATTTTTTGTCAACATATTTAAAAATACTACAAACACAAAAGTGTGTATGTTTTATCTCAACAAGTGAACTTAGTAACCACTAGCTGTCCCGGCAAACTTCGTTTTACCTGAAGGGGTATTTCCCATTTTGTTATCTTTAAGCCTTCCCTGGACTTCCACAAATAATTTAAAGCCAAATCGGTCCAGTCGTTCGGAATTTATGCTCGTACATACATTTTGACGATTCATTTGTAAACATATGTATAAATAAAACGAGTGCAAAGCCGCAAAGGCTACCGTCTTACTAAAAAAAATTAAACTCTCGTTGAACACGCGTTTTGTTAAACTGTGTCTGTCATCCGTCTGAATTTTCATCTAATAACATACTACCACGTCATCTACGTGTAGCATGTTATTGGTTGGATGTCAATTTTAAATAGTGTTTACTTAAACATTTTTTCAGGTAAGACGGTTATTATTTAAAATTTGTGAGCTTGTGATATCTATTTCAATATACACTTTGGTAATAACGGGATTTATCTGTACTAATATTATAAAGAGGAAAGATTTGATTTTTTGTTTGTTTGAAATGAGTAGGCTCCGAAACTACTGGACTGATTTCAAAAATTTTTTCACCTTTAGAATGCTACATTAACCCTGTGTGACATAGGCTTTGTTTCATCGAAATCGGTGCAGTAGAAGCCAAGTTACGCAGGCGAAGCTGCGTGAAATTGCTAGTTTTATTACTAGCTGTGAATATGTCAAATTAGTCACTCAATTCAAATCATTCAATGTTAAAATGTAGTATATTTTTAACCATCTCTAAATAAAGAGGAGGCTCTTAATTGACTGTATGTTTTTTGTATGAGTAAGTTTGTTACGCGACTACACTGCAACTTTGAAACTGATTTTGATACGATTTTTTTAAATAGTAGGTATGCTTCTCAGGTGGTCTCATATTAATTTCAACATGATCCAAAAAGTTGTTTTTGAGATAAACTTAATATAAACCATACATTTTTGTCTATTTTGACAACCTCGTCATTGATGTAGCACAAAAGTACTAGTAGAGTGTCAATAAAATCTATGTGTAAATGTCGACGCGCACAAATACCAATTGTATGATTCATGTGAATAAAGATTATTCTGATTCTGCAAAATCAAATGGTGACATGGTACTTATGAAAGAGCTGGAGTTGGCTTTTGCAGTTTGACTGCGCTTCATTACTGTCTCAAATAATCATGATATTTTATATAATAAATCAGTAAGGGAATCGATAGACCATCTGGTGGAAATATTACTGTTACATGGACATCCACAATTTGATCTAACGATGCGTTTCCAACTATTAAAAACATTAATACGCCGTAATAAACGTATCGTATATTATAATTCGAGTAAAACATATTTAGGAAGTGAGTTTCATAGTTAGTGCAAGCGAAAAGATTCTACTTTGAGTGTGGTAAGACCTAATTCTTTAACTCATTGCTATAACTTAAATTTCTAAGCACGTTTGTAATATTTTTTTGACCTGCTGGCTGAAGTTATGATTGATGAAGGTGGCCTCGAGCGCGAGGTTCCGCGGCGAGTTGATGGAGCTGCCGTCGTCGGCCGGGGGCTCCACCGACGTCTCGTTCACCGTCAGCAGGTCGAACTCCGTGTTGTCGCGCTTGTCCAGGAACAACTTGTCGCCTGGAATCAATTCGTATAACTCCTGGACAAATTACACTAATTGAATCTAGATCCAATGTAGGCAAATTATATTTTTGTTTTTTGTGTATTAGTCAACACAATACGGATACATATGGTTAAATTGATACTGGAATAAATTTAATCGCCATGTATATCTGGAAATATAGACATTTAGATGTTCATAGGGAATGAAAATGCAGTTTCATCCAAAAACCTACCCAACAATTTAGTACAACCTATTGGTGGTAGAGCTCTTTACTCTAAAAGTAGACTAGTGTCATGTTTAATTATGTATGGGTCTGGAGCATAAATATACTGGCTGTTATACTTTTTGATTGCCTAAAAGTTCAGTCTCATGTTGTCATTTTGATCTAAAATCCGAAACTAAGTCGACCTGTACAAACCTGATAATAGGCCGAAACATATTTTATAATCAATTTAGTGTACTAGAAAATACATTAAAAATGGGTTGCTTCAAAAATCCTAAAAAGAACATATTTTTTTAAAAAATAATGAAATGTTTCAATATTAAAATATTAAGAAACTTTTGTCCTAATTTCAAAATGTATGACATGTATAATTTGGAAAAGTTTGGTTGCCTGTTATTTAACGAGGTTCCCATATGTAAACAGGTATATCGATTCCAGATGGAAAAAAAAAATATACAGAAACAACAGCTGTTTTATTGTGAACACCATGATTTGTTGTCTGCCCAAAAAGTCTGAAAAATGTATTTTTTTTTAAATAAAAAAAAGTATCTTCATGCCCATATCCCCGTAGAGGTAGGCAGAGGCACAACCAGGGCACCCACGACTAGCCGAAGACACTAAGTCCCACAATGTGATAGATGACAAGCCTATCGCCAACCGGGCACATTTCCAGTCCCGAGCAACATTTTTTTTGTATTGGAAAATCCTAATTTTCTTTTAGTTGGCCAACCCGGGATTTGAACCCAGGACCTCATGCAGTCAAGTCCAACACCTGGACCGCTAGACCACAGAGGCGATTTTTAAAATAATCACATATTTTTTTTTAAATAATTATATACTATTCATAATTTTTATTTGTAATCAGAATTTTTCTAGGCACCCCATTTTATATCTAAATTAAATGCTTAGCTTGCTTTGCTACGCTATAATGCTAATGCATTGTTTAAATTTTAAACATAAAACTGTTGAATAATTTATAAATCAATTATAATTTTGTATTAAAGTTAACAGTTTTGTCCTTCTAATATTGTTATGTGAAAGCTTGTAAGAATGGATGGACGTTTGTTACTCTTTCATGCAAACGTAAAGAAGTAGATTTAGATAAAATTTTGCAGGAATAAACTATATTCTACTACTTATACTTATAAACTAAAAGTCAGAATAACACATATTAGGCTACAATTCATAAAGAAATGTGCTTTGGCATGGTGAGTAAAGCCACAAATGAAAACTAGTCATTTTTTATGAAACAGACAACCCCATTGTCAAATGATGGTTATCTAGTAATTTAAGTTCTTATTTATTCAAACGCACTCAGTGATAATAAGGTGCTGTGCAGCAGCTCGACTGGATTGGTACCACCAAATTCCCATATTTTTTTATTTGCACACATGGTTAGATAAAGAGATCTTTGACATTAAATAGATTATAGTCTATATGATAAATTGATATGTTATGTGAACAACTATGGTACATTATATTATCAATAATTGTTTGTAAGAACCAGGAGCAGTCTGGTTTTATTCCGATGTTATAGTAAAAAACCCAATCTTACGTTGTAGGAAATTATAAATTGAACTCACCAATCTTTTCAATCACAATATCCCAAGAGTAGTTGGATCGCGTACAGCACATGATGGTAGCCAAAATGGCATCAGTGGCATATACTGTGCCTGTTGTTTTACTCAAACGACGAATCACGGGGTCGTCAGTTGTGGTCACCTAGAAATCAAACGAGCAATTACAAATTTCAATGCAAATTGTAATAAAGTTTTTGCAAGTTAAACTGACAAAGGGCTTAACTACTTTATAGTGACCTGACTTTAAGCATTTGCATTTTGTTTTCAAACTTTTATAGGTGAAATATTTAACTAATTTTAATATAACATTACGAGAATGTAACTTACAACAATGATGTTACAAATAAAATTAAAATACACAAACGTAACCTACTTCTTCTACTGTAGTTGGTAAAAAAAGTTAGTGATTTGCCCTAAGTCTTATGAAATAAAACTCAAACTTTTGTATTTTTATTGCAAGGAAATAGACAGTTTGTGAGGTGATCTCCAATTTGCTCAAAAACAATTATTCAAAATTAGACTTACTGTATGGAAGATACGATCAATACGCTGCAATGGCTTCTCATGCTTAACATTAACACGATCATATGCTTTATCATAGTACTCCAAGGTACCACAGCACACTATATCTTCCCCTGTTAAATAAAATATGCCTATTATTATAATACTTTAACATATACAATAACTATTAGGCTTACAGTCACTAACACCGTGACATCTGACTAGGTAGTAGTTTAACAGTGACTCAACTGGATTGGTATCACCACCTTACCTATTCCTGCCGCCATAAAGTCATGATGTGTTCTGGTTCAGAGAGCCGGTAAAATTACTTTTGCTCGAAGCCTAACATGCTGGCCTCAGGTTGGCCACGCACCATTAACACCTTTGGTGTCTCTAGGCAGCGGGAATTTCTTACCATCAGGAAAGCTCTTTGCCTTCCAATATCATAAAAAAAATATACATTTATCATGGTGTTCTTTATTTAAGTAAATTACATATTAGATAGCAACCAGGCTTGACAAGTGTGTCTTTTCGTACCATAGTCTAAGTTCAAATGTTATTTATTTCTTAGAATACTTTAAGAACTGAAAAAAAAAAACTAAAAAACATTTGATGTAATTCTTGAATATACAGATAGCATTCCATTATTTTTAACCACTAAGATCTTGTTTATTTTGGCTGTTACTAGCAGTAACAGATTATCAAGCTAGAAAATAAAAATTTTAAATCCAAGACATTTAAAAATTGTTTACCAACCTTCTTTAATTCCAGGCAAGGATAACTTAGCAAGGCGAGGAAAGTCCATGTCTTCAATAGTGACCCAGGTAGGCCTGACGGTTACAGAAGCATCCCTTATTTTCATTGGTGCTCCTCTTTGACCCCATCTCTTACCAAGCTTCCTGTCTCGTTGCTGATAGAAAGAGTTAATTATTATACTATATGCTGTTAAGTAATTTGTAATACAAATGAAGTTATAACCTAACTATACAGGGACCTACAGCAACCATGATGTTTTAAATACATGATATTATCTTGGCATTTTTCTTATTAGACACAAAAATACTGTATCAATATTACTGAAATTTAAGATTAAAAAGTATAGCATCATTTTAACAGATCTGTGCTGTTTAACTGCAACATCACTTTATTGTCACAATATATTTATTTCTTTATAGGTACCTATTATGTATATTCATGAGAATGATATCGTAAGATACCTAAAAACCTTTTTGATAAATGTACAAGACTTATCTCTATATTCAAATCAAACCTTTGATTGAAAACATGCAAAAGATTTATATCTATATTTCACCGCCTGGTTGGTCGAGTGGCTAGCGTACTCGCCTAACTGCATCGACGAACCGCGAGGCTTGGGTTTGATTCCCGACGGGGGCAGGCATTTGTGTGATGAACATTTGGATGTCTGAATTTCCGGGTCTGGGTGTTTATTAAATTTATTCTGGTATCTATTTAAGTATTTCTATGTAATAGTATTGTTGACTAACACCCATATCACAAACATATAATTTGCTTACTTTGGGGTTAGATTCAATTTGTGTAATTTGTCCAGGGATATTTATTTATTATTATTTATAGCACTATGGTACATTTAGAATATTATCCTCTTTGGTAGGGATAAATGTATTCGGGGAGGTTGCAAGAGACTTGAGGCATGGATGGAAGAGATCAGTGAAATAGAAAAGATTTGAAATGAGAAAGTGCAGAAAAGGAAAGAGAAGAGAAGTCATACTGAGCCATAGGAAGGTCTAGATATGTTAGAAAAAAGAACAGTAGGTCTCATGTCATACCAGGATCCAAAATAGAAAGCAAAGAATAGATCAGAATGGAAATTATTTTGCTAGCTGGAATGATACTTTTAAATACAAAAAGATAATAAAATGTATGTGTACTACAAATAAATTGCTACAAAAACTGACATTACAATTCTTGAAATCTGAATTCTGATTTTTTTTAATTTGGAACCACTTCAAGACTGTCAGTCGGTGAGTTCTTATTTTTTAATATGTTTTGTTGCTTAAATTGTAATTTTTCATATACTAATACAAAAATATAACTCATAAGATCTAAAAAACATAAAAAGGGGATATTTTGATGAAGACTAGAGAGCACATATTAAGAAAAACAATAGAGAGGAAATGCATCTTCAATATCATCTGAAAATCTGTACCTTATTTAAGGTAGTCATGCCACCAGGAGTTCGTGCACCTCTAGCACCACGACCTCGTTGTCCCCTAGCCCTTCCACGTTGATATGGAGGTTTCTGCACCCTTGTAGTGTCCACCAGATGGAATGTACTTTCATCTTCATCATGGAAGTACGCATACGACGAACCCGCGCCAAATTGAGACGCATACTTATCTGTAATTAAACTAATTTTATTAATAGATGTATAACAAAGGAAATTTCGTAACGCAGAATATGACTATTTCTGAAACATAACCTCAAATATGTGAGATTAGCCGCATCATTTACAGTTTAATATGACAAACAAAGTATAAAATTACTTACTCTGATATTTCTTGTCCTGCACCACAGTCCAATCGCTAATTTTACCTAAGCGATCACCCTTACTAAAAGGTTGATATGGCATGTCCCGAAATTGGTCTGGCATTTCGCAAGGACCCCATCCTGTCGGATTATCTTGTATTATTGGAGCTACAAATCGTATGGGCTCTTCAGCCGGTAATATATGTTCTGACATCGCTAAACAATAACTAAGCTAGTAAATATTTTAAATAAAAACTAGAAAATTTACATGCCACACGGCAAATCCTCTTCAGACATCAACTTAATTGACAGCTGTCACTTGATATTGAAACTGACATTTTGGGGCTACCGTAACAACAGACTAGTGCAAGTCATTAGTGAAGAACTATCTCATAAATTAATATACTCCTAGCGGATGTCTTATCGCTATACCCATAAATCTATGGTTCAACCTCTCAAGCTTTCGGATGATTCACGCCATAACGCTCAAATCTCCGGCCTCTAGCGAAATATTCCCGAATTTTTAACTTATAAATCAAAGTAAAATCAAGATAACTTGATTAAAAATAATAAATAACCTTTTTCGAAATATATGTATTGAGTATCCGACTCTGAAATTTTATCACGATTGGTTATTCATCCACGAAACAGACTGACAAAAATTCAAAACTTCGTACCTCTCGACTACTTGTAGCAATTAATCACGCATATTGTGCATGAAATAATAATTTTCGAATTCGCCTCAGTGGTTTAGAGGTGCGGAGTCGGACTTAACTTCTTAAGGTCCCGAGTTCGATATCCGGTTTGAGCAACAAAAATATAGAAAATTTGTATTCATTCAATTTTATAATAAAAATAAAGTCCGGGATTGTATATATGCCCGGTTGACGATAAGCTTGCCACCTATTACATTGTAGGACTTATCGTTTTTGGCTAGCTGTGGGTACCCTGGTTGTGCCTCTGTCTACTTCTTGGGGGATAAGAATGTAAAGATACTGAAATACTTAATTTCCAAAAAAATTCATTACTCACTAATGTATCTATTTAGAAGTGACCTTTTTATTAAAACTTAGGTAGGCTAATTTGTAGGTACTTAGTAAGTTATCGTTACAATATATTTCTTTGTAGATATATAAAAAGAGGACAATAATTTAAAAATAGGTACAATATTTTTATGGCTTTAATATGTTATCCATACAACTTATCTACTATTGGTCGCAGGATTTTTATACATCTACTTAGTGCGATATATGTTAGTGTATTATGTATTTCATATATTTTTTACTTAAAAAAAATGTATTGGCCAGGTGAAAAACAGTAAAAATCATATAACAATTGGCTTAAACCTTTATTTATAATACAAATTACATAAATGCTTAAGATTTACATAGAAAATCAAATATACTTAAAATTTAAATACGTATAATTTTATTATCACTTTTAAAACACTTACAAATAAAGTACCTGTCTTACGAATTTTCGTCATTTTGTGACTAGGTTGGCTCGAATGATAATATTTTTAATAATTTAGTTATTTAACTATAAATAAATTTGTTAACTGTGTTGTTAATTTTTTTTTAATATTATATACAATTTTATTTAAGCAGTTGCACAATCAATTACGAATTTTATTTAAATATATTTAGCAATAACACATCTCGAAATTATGTCAAAAATGTACTTTTTGTCTTAACATGGCGCACATATTATGTCGAAGATTTTCGCTGGGTTATATTTTCCAAGGACTGGGGTATTGTTTATTGGGAAATATTGCATACAACTTAATGGGTAAAAGGCTTGAAATACACCTCAACACATTTAAAAGTTTGAGCTCGGAAGTTGGTCATATTCGAGTTGACTTGTTTTGAGTCAAGTATATATCTAGGAATATACCTACCTACCTATTACTAACCTTAGTACCTACCTAGGTACCTACTTATTTACCTTATTTGTTTTTCTACGTTCTACTCACCTAATATTGTTTTTACAGTTAAACTATAAAAACGAATCACGAAACTTGGTAAAAAGAGAGCCATCTGTTTTTTAACAATAGATTGATTTGAACTATTTTTTACTCAACAGCAGATAGTGTTAGTGAAATATTTTTTTTAAACTTAACTCATTATACTTTCATAATTATGGACGGCAAACAATTAAGAAAATTATTTCTAAAATCTATCTTTAAAAGGTAATTCTAGTATCACAATTACTGGTTTTTCAAAATGATTTACGCTCGAAATTTTGTACATTGTAAGATAACAATTGATAACAAGAGTCTACTAATTACTTTAAGTTAAAGAAAAGTACAAGATACGTACTTACGTCGTATGCAACATTTATTAAAAATATAAAAAATATTGCTTGTTGTTTGTTTGGTAGGTCCTTACAATCTCCAACAGAAAACAACAACAAAAGAAACCTGAGCCCTTACGGCTTACCATGACTCTACGGCTTGTCAAGTATACTACCGTATATTCGCTACCGTCTCTGTAAGTGATATGTATGAAAACTTTGAACAGCGCCTCTATTGGTATCTAAGAGAAACAAACTTTTAGACCAAAAGTGTTATAGATTTTGGCTCGTAACTTACCGAACGTAATCTACATCAACTCATGGTAAGGACTCTGATTGACATTTTTGCATATAATACTCTAGAGTAGAGCATAACAAAGAGTACCAAGTTCTCTTACTAGTCTGCAAAGACTACAGCACTCTACTAGTCTGTGGCATGTGGGCTTGCAGGCGTCACGGCTTACGACAGATTTTGATAATCTATATGGAGTTAGAGATAGGCCTAATATGCTTTTGATTCTAAGACATTTTTGTTAATTATTGAAAAATAACAGTGGATGTCTAGAATGTCTTGTTACAGATCTTTAGTCATCCTAAAGGATAGCACCCACTGTTGACAGTCTGACTTTGTTGAAAGGGCGGAGAGTGTCGGATCGGGACGCATCGCATTGCAAATCGGCGGAATTTTGTTTCTGAGTTCCAAAGAGTAAAGCAAAAAATACAGAGGCGACTCAACATTAAAATCGTCAAGTATGGAAATGGGCGTTATCCTTAACTTGTATCTTAGATACGTTATTGAAATTGACCCTTAACTAGTTATCTTAACAAATTATGATATATAGACAAAGTAATCCTAATTCATATGTAGATAAAACAACAACTAGTATTGATCCTATTTTTATTATTTATTTCGAGAAGTTGCAAATCCAATTAAACTATAATTCATAATCAAATCATAGAATAGAGGGATTAATTTTACTAATCTTATTTTTGTTATATTGGCTAAAGTCAGGAGAAGATTTCTTATAAAGAAAAAAATGGAAAAATTGTAGGGAAAATGGGAAAAACAATGCTTTAATCTATACAAACTTAACTTAGTAGCTGTTAATGTCAAGCGACACGAAGTTCACTGGGTCGCCTAGTCTTAAATAAAAATAGAACTGGGAATATAGTCTATTCTTATTCAGATACATGCATTACAATATTTCCTTAAATATACGGTAAATATTCACTTACTAAGAGTACTTTCTATATAAAAATATAACAAGGATAAAAATCAGCCTTTCAATAGTCAAAAAATTTGACCCTCAAATAAATAGTTAAAATAGAATATATTTCCTTAAAAGTGAGTTTCTTCAATCAAGTCCTGTGTACAAATATAGTCTTTGTATTTAAAAAAAGCGGTTGTCTGTTAACGTTAAATAGCACGCCTCAGAGCGAGGTAACGCCACAGGAGTAATGTTTTTTGGTACGTGCAGCCGGCTCCATCGAATTATAAGACGTTGTCACGTCCAAAAGGATAATTTTCACTATCAACGAGATAAACCTACATTTTTGTTTGCTCTTTAGGCTCTATCACGACCGATGCATTCTTTTCGTCATGAGTTTGAATATTCAAAACTGATAATTCCTCAGAATTCCTGTCACCCTGTGCGACATCTTGTATTTCTCTCAAGCTCTTACCCCTAGTTTCTGGGACAGCAAAATATGTGAATACAACACTACAGAGTGATGCAAACGCAAATATCCAGAAAACAGTATACACACCTACTGAATTCTTCAATTCAAGATATCCCATTGATATAAGATATCTAAAGCCAACTGAAAGTATATTGAGCGTCGCTATGGCTACTACTTTTACGTTTAACGGGAATATCTCTGCTTGTATCGTGTCTGTTATAGAATAAAACCCTAGAGTGGATACCATCATAGCTGCCATCACTGCTGCCAGTGAAATGTAGTCAAAGTAAAAATAACGCATAGTTTTTTCACTAAGCTCCAGGACTTCTTGAGCTATGAAGAAGAGTGCAACTACTGTTACACAAATAAAATAACCTATGAAAGAGATAATGAGGAGCGGCTTACGACCAATTCTGTCGACTATTATCGACGATACTATACCTGAAAAAGCAAAACAATATAATTTTTTTATTTATTCCAAATTAGTTATTTTACTATAGCTAAATTCCTATAAAAAATAATTAACTAATATAAGAGTAATTTCGAATACGATTTTTATTTTTTATTGCGATTTCGATTTGCGAAGACGGTCAAATCGCTCTTGTGCGGATTGTTGTCGGAGAGTTTTCGAACATGGAGGAAGCACGGCAGGTCTGCTGAAACCACGATATTTCTGCCTACCACGCAAAAGACTTGGCGAGAACAGGAAAGATATTTATGAATGTACTAGCTGCTCCGGCGAACCTCGTTCCACCCGTTCAGTTTGTATGGGAATCATTAAAATATTGTTTTCCCATTTTCCCTGCAACTTTTCGCAATTTTCTCTTCATAAGAACCTTCTCCTGATAATAACTAACACAATAAAAAAAGAATTAGCCAAATCGGTCCAGCCGTTCGAAAGTTATGTGCTTACCAACACATTTAGCGATTCATTTTTATATATAAGATGTATGTAGATTAGGCTGCTACCAAAATCATTAATTTATTTATATATTTAATACTAGATACTATTTCCTAAATATCCTTCCTATAGTAAGATATGAGCATAGGCTAAATAGGCCATTACCAACAAGATCACGGGTGGAGTGCTATGCAGCGGCAGGCGGCAGTGTAGCAATCCACTGCTTTCCATATTTTTGTAGCCATTAAATAAAAATATCATGTTCCAATTTGGAGGGTAGGGTAGCCCGTAGACAAGCACATTAAAGACCAACGTCCCGGCTACAGGAAACCGATATAACTTCTATGGTCTCTATAGGCTACGGTTGTCTTTTACCATCAGGAGAGCCGTGTGTTGCATCAGGGGTTGAAATACGATTTATCACAATAGAAAAATATATACTATTTAATACAATAGGTTCAGCATTTGATAGGAAGTAAAAGCAGATTTCTTTTAAATATATATAAGTTTTTCATTAGATAGGTTCGTGGGGAACGTTTTTTCTTTTAATCGAAAAATTTAAATGATTGTACTTACTGACACCAAATTCAACAGCGCAATAAATTTGTGTCGCTTTCCAGCCGGAGAATTCTACATTGTTCCGCAATATAATCACCCCCATATAATATGCCAATGCTGGAATCCGTAGGACTGATTGGCATAACTCTAAACCTGCAACAAGGAAAATGCTCTCTAAACGAAAGCGCTCACTGTTGACAGAGCGAATCAGGCAGACCAGGGTGTTGACTATGTATCTTAGTTGCCAACTCAAAAGGGAAAAGTGCACATCAAATAGCTTTCAAATGTTTGCTATCTCTATTGTATTTCTGTTGGTCACTGGAGATAGCAAAGATAAAACACGTCATTTGACATTTTGACTTCAAAGTTTTTTACGACAACTACCAGTGTCGCCACTTTCCATAATTAACGATTTTAAAGTAGAGTTGTCACTCTTTGTTTACACTACTCTTTGGTAATGAGTAACAAAAATCCTCCGATGCATGCGATCTGGGTGTTGATTATGTATCTCAGTTGCCAACTCAAAATGGAAAAGTGTACAACAAATAGCCCTTTGTATGGAGATTAGTCTTTACCATTGCCAGTAAAAGAAAGCAACAAATTATAAATGTCAACCGAGGTACGCTATCGTAGTGTAAGTCGTAACACAAAATATAACAAACATACAGGCACAGAAGGCAATCTCCATACAAAGTGCGGTCGAACAATGCACACTTAGATACCTCTTACGGACACGATATTTTGAATCCAACTAGAACACTGTGAGCGTCAGTGCGATCAGCAAAATAGAATTAAAAAAAATACACATTAGTGTCATACATTTTAGTATTGTCATAACCTACTGGTAAAAACCTCCTTATCCAGATGTTTCAAAAATTAACACGAGTTTAAAAATATCTAACATAACAATTTTCCAACATGTTTTTTATATAATGGTCTACTTTAATGAAATATTCATTGAAAGCTGTAAATATAAAAATATTCCGACATGTTTTTATAACAGTCTACTTTAATGAAATATGCAATCCGAAATGAAGTTAAAATTTTAAAACAATGTTAAATGCTGGTCGAGTATAAGAACAACTTACCTAAAGCTGCGATAATCATGCGTGCGTATTGTCTTCTTGTGATAAGTGCAAGAAGCGAACTCGGGCTGCTCATTTCCTTTTTGACATCGACCTTCAGCAGTTCCAATTTTGCTTCTGCTTCCTAAAATCACAGAACAGTAGGGTAACCCTTGAACCTCGATTCATCACTCGAAGCGACGACCCCACCGCACCCAGTGCGGTATGTACCACCAGCGCAATCAGTCAACCGATGATCGGCGGTCAAAACGTTTCAAGGTGGGTGGAAGTTAAATTGCTAGCACAGGGCAGCAGCTTCCTTGTGAAAACTTCCATGCTACTGTTAATTTCAAATCTAAAGTCCGAAGACAGGGACAGAACTCGATAATCCTAAAGTCCGGTAACTTGTTCTACCAGCGGGAAAGTCCTGTCCCAGGGCGGTGTCGGGTTTATCGTCTGGAGGTCGCTCATCGACAACGTAGAGGTGATCGGAAGCGTATCGACAAGGGTGGCGTACCTGATACTCAGAATTACCAAACGGTATTCGCTGAAGGTTATACAGCGACTTAAGCGCCCTCTGACGATGAGGGGGTATGAGGACATCTCGAAACCCAGCCATACATAAGGAAGGACTTTTTATGATGAATTCCTTCTTCAGAAAAAAACACATCATAAATGGACGTAGATAAGCCCAAATGGGTCGACAAAAAACGAAATAGACTTTTGTCTACCAGACACAACATATTCAATGATGTCTCTGTGATCAATAGGCTGAAACCTGCCGGTTGCCTGATGGTAAAAGGCACACTGAATATCAACACAAGGCTTAAACGGTCACAGCTGATGAGATCTACGCTCCATCCAACACCAGTCCAATGCTAAAATCCCGAAAACTTTCGGCTCGCACTTTAAATCGCTTCGAATGCCTGGCAGAATGCGAATCGAAATTCTTAAGACTCTTAGCAAGAAAAAAAAACTGAAAAGCTCTCAGATCTTACTCTCAAACTTATGGGCGAACGGAATGAAATACGGTTGCACTCTTCGGTTGAGATGCAAAAGTACGTATTAAAGAGGCTATCTAGCGTAATGAGGGCTACAAGGTGTTCTTTAGGAATTTGTCTGTTGGCGAGAGATTGAGAAGTCCTATGGACAGCTGTATAATTCAACACGACCCGTTGTTAGTTTGGCTAAAGACCCTAAAGCCAAACTCACCCGACATTACACCGAAGACATCCTGGAGGTCAGCCTGTACGAGATTCGGATGGCCCTTAAACAACTGAAGAACAATAAGGCGTCGGGGACGATGGAATTACTGCTGAGCTACTGAGAGCGGGTGAAATGCCTTTAATGTCCTCCAGAAGCTATTGAATTTCGTCATCCTCGAAGGCAGTGTTCCAGAAGCATGCATTAGAAGTTTGGGGGTTCTCTTTTACAAGAAAGGTGATAAAACGTTGTTGAAAAATTACTGACCTAAGACAAGTTGTTTTCAAGGGTCACGAACCGACTATCACGCAGGTTGGACGATTTCCAACCTCCCGAAGAAGCCGGGTTCCGTAAAGGCTTTATCACCGTAGACCAAATTCATACACTGCGCCAGATTATACCGGATTCCGAGGAGTATAATTGGCCATTATGTCTAGCGTTTGTGGACTACGAGAAAGCCTTCGATTCGGTTGAGAAACTACAATATGGGTAACAAATGAAAAAGCTCGTTGTGAGCAACTCGAATAATACGTCACATTTCAACTTGAAATTTCTTTTAACGAGACCTTTATTCGCCGTATTCGATTTGGAATGACGTCACGTATTTTATCGTGTACATAATATTGTCATCCAAACTAAATGTGTATACAAAGTTTCAGCACAATCGGTTGAAGATATCTGCTTCAAAATTGAGTTCAAATATTCCACCCGAACTAATATACATACATTGCAAGTAAATTAAAGGCTTTAAAAACATTTTTGATATTTTGGAATAGTTGGGGAATCATTTTGCACGAATTTTTTAATTTAATTTTGCACATCATTAAAGAGCTATATTACATTTCTTTTCAAAAATAAAGTGTCAAAATCTTACCGATGGATGCAAATGTAACTTGTAGAGCACTTCCTTCGCCTGATCGACCTTTCCTTGTTTCAGATAAAAGTACGGAGATTCGGGTATTACTAAACAGATGACGAAGAAAATGATTGGAAGCGGTATCATACAGTAGTTCAAAGTCTTGTAAGAGGTGTCGCGCCCGAAGTATGTTACTAGAAAAAGTCCAAGCCTGGTCGTGGTCCAAGTAGTCACTGTTAGGGAACCTCAAATCTCTTTATCTGCGATTTCGACTAAGTATATATTTACTACCTAAAATAAAGTAAAAAACATATCAAAACCATAAGAAGTCAATTTCAATAATTTCACACAATGAATGACGGTTATCTCTTACCATCAGTGAGCTTACTAACCTCTCACATAATACAAAAAATTCAACATGACCCTCGGTTCAGAACTGCAAAAAAACCTACTTTCATTTCATTACAAAGTCATCTATAACTAAATAAATATGAACTTATGCATTATTATGTACTAGTGGTCGCCCGTTGGTCGAAATTCGACCATAGTAAATTTAATCTTGTTGATAAAACGCCATCTTCATTTCTCGGAAACAACTACTTTGTTTCCAAACTGTATGGTGCGCCATCTGTGATCTTTTATCGTTATCATCAATATATGTGTTTGTGTGTGTCAAATGCATGGTAGTGTGGGTAATGTTTATTTATTGATTTAATGTAATTTATAAGCATTATTATTGAAAAATATTAGCGTTCTGCACTTCTTCTACACATAAACTATAAGTGTGCCAAATTTTATGCTCCTCCGTCAGCGTAATTTTCGTAAAAAGGGGTCCAAAGTTTTGGCATCACGTATTAATGTATAGATAATAACTCAAAACCACATGTTGTCAAAGTTATATGGGACCACCTCTGAATCATGAGCTATTTTCTCCCTTATCGGTCTGGGTCCGCTGAGAAGATGACTTGAATGATAAGATAATGAAATGAAAGTCTGGGATTTGCAGTTTTGAACTTAAATGAGTCAATAATGTTGAGTTTTAATATTAAAATTCTAATAAAAATAACGTTGCTCAGGATTGGATGTGTGCTCGGTTGGGGATAAGCTTGCCACCTTGACTTAGTGCCTTCGGCTGGTCGTGGATGCCCTGGTTGTGCTTCTGCCTACCTCTTTGGGCATATGGGTGTAAATGTACTTTTTATGTTGAATTTTATATTTGTCTGTTTGATCAAACGTCACTGGAAAACTATAACACCAATTTTCGGTTTCGATTTTTCACTATTTGAACAATAGGTACCTAACTCTATCTCCTATTGTCTATAACTTATCTTGATATATTTCTACAAGCGTGCGTAAGGTAGTTTTTCATTAGTTAAAAAAAAAACAAAGAAAACGTACTTACCGTGTTGAGCACGCCTGATACCAGACCCCACAAAAACACAGCTGTAAATACTGCCCATGAGTGGGCAACAAATGCAACAAGTAACTGAAAAAAAAATTCTTATTTTGAAGAATTCTCTTAAGGTGCATGATGCCATGTGCCCTTGCCATGATTTTATGCTGCTATATTCGCTAGTCTTCGTAAATAATTTGTATGAAAACTAAACAGCGTCTCTACTGGTAACTAAGATAACTAAATTTCACATTAAAAGCGATACAGATTACGATATTTAAATAACCGAACTTAATGTATACAACTCATGATAAAGGCCCTATAACACCAATGTTTTTTTTAATAAATATCAATCGCGTTTGTGTGTTAAGCTCGGTTCCTATAATCAACGAACCGTAATCCGTCAGTTAGCAATTGGCATTTTTGTTTAAAAGTTTTAAAAGTAACGAAGCGTTGATCATAGCTTCAGCCTCATATAAAAAGTATAGAGTTAACAATCGAAAACGAATGACTGTAGTTAGTTATGTACTATTCGTACAAAAGATAACAATTCGTAAGCAACACGACTCGTTTTTTCTATATAGGAACCGGGTCTTACTCCAATTATATGGAATTATTGTCAACGCCTCTAGCGGACAGTTAAACCAACTAAACAAATCCTTTCATTTGCAACTGTTTTAATGAATGAATGGATTTATTTAGTTAGTAAATAAATCCATTCATTTGCAACTTTATAGTTTATAGTTGTAGTTTAGTTAGTAAATAAATCCATTCATTTGAACAGTTGCAAATAAATGGATTTATTTACTATTTTATGTAGTTGGTAAACGCAAACATAGAAGATAAATAAACTACATAGATTCTGGTGAAGATGGCCACGTGAATCAAAAATTTCGGTTGAATTTACTGTAGGTGCCATAAGCATGAAGTTTTCATGTTATCGAAAGCTGGCTTTGAACGAAAAACGCGAGTAGGTATACGTAACGTTTTGAAAAATGAACGATCGACTCGCAAGATTTGTAAATTTAAATAATAATTTTCGATTCACACGACAACTTAAATCACATTTAGACAAAGAGTAGAAGAATGATAAATATATGATATCGCATGTGAGTTTGCTAGAGGGTAGGTAAGTATGTTGACATTGGCGTTAGCATTTTCCATTAATCAAGTTGCATCAAGATAAATTATTTAACAAAATCGAGTTCAGATTACTCAAAATTAGACATAATACGTCAAAGAAAGTCATGTCAGGGTCTTGAGTAAACCGGTAGCCGCATTACACAAGCTCATTGAGAAATTGGCGGGAACGAGGAAATACACGGAAAACTAATTTCTGACAATACATAATCGTACAAAATGCCACTAATATTGACTAATTTCACTCAATAGAAAAACGAAATTCAATAATTACGATAAACTAAACAACCTTTTCTCTTGATGGCGCCACAAATCTGAGTATGACGTTTCGTTTGTTACGTTCAGGCTTGTGACACTTAGTACACCTCTTCTGATAACACTTTTATACCGCAAATTCGTAATATTTAGTCGAACAGTAACTTTGAATTAAAAAATGTTAAAAGTGATTCGTGCTATTTTTTCTAAAAAGAGGAGGAGGGAAAAGGTTATATATTTTTCATACAAATTAATAAAAGCTTTAGTTTTTAGGGTTTAAAAATATTTGGAGTCTAAGCCCAGTGCGGTAAAATTCAAAGATATGGTTAAGTGTAGTTAAGTCAATAAATCACAATTTAAAAAAATAAATTTTGACAAACATACCGCGCCGAAAGTATAAGGTACAGCACTACCAAGTATCGTTGCTTTTCTTCCCAGTAGATCCGCTGCAAACCTTGTAATAAAGCAACCAGCTACATAGCCCGGAACGGTCATATAATTTAATACATCCATTTCTTTCTGAAACAGAAAAAGGAACTTTTTTCTCTATCGCGCGTTAAAATTATATCTATCATTTCAGAGAGAAGTTTCCCATACATGTATAATTAGTAATTGTGTACGTATGTAAGAGTTCAAACAAAACCGATAAGGCAATAAACACAACTGATGCATCGTGAGACCTGTCAGTTTATTAACAGTAACTTGGAAAGACTTTTTTTTATATCATAGGAAGGCAAACAAGCAGACGGATATCCTGATGGTAAGAAATTCACGCCACCTAGAGACACCAAAGATGGTAATGGTGCGTTGCCAATCTGAGGTCAGGATGTTAGGCCTCGAGCAAAAGTAAGTTTACCGGCTACCTTACCCTCCGAATCGGAACACGTCATGACGTTATGGCGGCAGGAATAGGTAAGGCGGTGGTACCAATCCGGGCGAGTCGCTGCGAAACTCGCATAGCATACACGCGCTAATAAAGAAAAGGCAAAATGTACAACACATTTTGGCGTTCCTCCATCGTTTGTGGATAGCAATACCGTCACCATCATATTGTGATATATTAATGTCCGTATATACTACAAACGTAGAAAAGATACGTTTTAAAAAAGTCGAAACGTGGCGTGGATTGTGGATTTCTGGCGTTTTCTGTTTGACGATTAAAATCTGTTTTACGTGCGCCTACAGATGTTTCACATCAAAAATTAGAATAAAAAATTAAAAACAAATTTCTGTTTTTTTTTCAAAAACATTTTTTTTTTGCTCAATATTGCGTTTTCCATTACATTGCAACCAGTCAACATAGCATTTGTTGTCTATAGGCGTCTGTAGTATCGGATGTAGAACAGCGTAGACGTGAATACATGAATTTCTAGAAAAAAAATTGTAAACTCTCAAGCTAATATTTGTTTGATTCCTTAGAAGTTACTGTAATAATAACAACAAATATTCCTGGACAAGTTACACAAATTGAATCTAACCCCAATGTAAGCAAATTATATGAGTATGTTAAGGGTTTTAGTCAACGGTATAAATTTAATAAACACCCAGACCCGGAAATCTAAATGTTAATCACGATGGCAGGTAGGCCCGTCGAGAATCGAACCCGAGCCCTTCGGTTGGTCTGTGTAGTAAGGCGTGCACGCTAGCCACACGAGTTTATATTTATTAGATTAAAATTGACAATCAATTCTTTAAGGAAGTCAATTAAAAATACAGTATTATTGCTACTCTATATCTTTATTCTGGACAGTTACTATTTATTAGACCAACATTAGACATTGTTGCTAAGATTACGTTAGACTTAGGTAAGTGACTGGAGTGTCAGCCGCAAAAAAATACAGTATTATTGCTACTCTACATCTTTATTCTGCACAGTTACTATGTATTTATTAGACCAACATCAAACATTGTTGCTAAGATTACGTTAGACTTAAGTGACTGGAGTGTCGCCGCAAAAAATACAGTATTATTGCTACTCTACATCTTTATTCTGGACAGTTACAATGTATTTATTAGACCAACATTAAACATTGTTGCTAAAATTACGTTAGACTTAAGTGACTGGAGTGTCAGCCGCAAAAAATACAGTATTATTGCTACTCTACATCTTTATTCTGGACAGTTACTATGTATTTATTAGACCAACATCAAACATTGTTGCTAAGATTACGTTAGACTTAAGTGACTGGAGTGTCAGCCGCAATGTAGGTACACATTGAGAAAGAATCATAGAACTAGGTATAGGTACATATTGTAGATATATTTAGAGGTCAATGGCATGAAGTTACTTAATGTGACACTCAATAGAGTATGTATGTGCTATGTTTGCGTTTTGATATTACAAAATGATGATTATTGCATGGGGTGATAATGATATCATTTATTATGTCATTGTTTATGGAGGTTCTTTGCACTTTTTAATGTGTATTTAAACGAATCACAAACACAATAATCACTTTTCTTCAGCGTTTTCATTACCCAATCCAAGATTTTTTCCCTGTGTTGGTCCGGGCTCCTTTGCAGA